>MU227058.1:1132163-1146060 GCA_018584345.1 Thuja plicata
TCTAGGGTGGGCATTACATAACACATCTGATCTCTTTAAGTAATTTAACCTAAGATAATTTTAAACCTTAATAATGAGCATCTCACATATAAGCATATAAGTCTATAAGGTGATCCTTTTAGCATTACGGTCCTAAACTATCACTGATACACATGAAGATATAAAGGAACATATTTATGCAAATATTATTATTTCCCCTATTAAAATAAGAAGTTATGGTGAGTTGTAAGAGGTTCGGTTTAAGCTACCATCTCGAGAAGGATCATTCTCGCATATAGCTCTTCCTAATTTCTAGTGAGCATAGCCAGGACTTGACAGGGTTGGAGGGGCATTACAAGTGCAGTTTGAAAAACTTAAATTCAAGGTGATTCAAAAGGGAATAAGGTATTCAGAATTTGCAGAGCAGAATAAATTGGGAAATTGACAAACTACAACACAAATTTGAAGGAAAACATTTGGAACAAATGGGAGGGCAATTAATGTGGCATGAGCCCGTGGTTCATGGTATTTTTCTCACAGATAGTGAAGCGGATCGGAGGTTCAATGCATGTAAATGGTTGGGGTATTTCCTGCAACTGACAGAATTTGATGAGGAGGTAGCAGTAGAATTTATGATTACATTTGAAGAGGGAAAGGCAACTATATGGGGTTTAATGGTTGTCGCAATAGAGGAATGCATAGCAGAAGTAACTAGATTTCTAGAAATTGGGGAACATTATCCCAATGAGCATGACGCTAGGTCAGCTCGAGCCCAGTTTACTCTTCCTACATACTCTCCATTGGAGATAAACAAGAAAGGACGCAAATACATGTCACTTCCTCCACCATTCAATGAGTTGGGAACACACATTATATGGTACTTGATCTATGGGGGAAGATTTTCAAATTTACATGCACATCATTTCAAATTACTTAGCTATGTAAGGCATAGTCTTCCAATAAATGTTCTCATGGTTTTTGTATAACGTGTTAAGTATTAGTGCCGAGGAGACCCAGAAGGGGAATGCAAATTATGTCTCCCATCATTCCCTAACTAAACTGTTAGTTTAAAAATCCCTTAGGGAAGTCTCTCCCTTGGCATGGTCATAATTTGTTTAGTTTAAAACCTTGCAACCCCAAGTTGAGCCTGCTGAGAAACCCAGCAATGGTAATGCAGCACCCTTCGAGCCACCTATCGAAACAGCCACCCAAGAAAGGGAACCCAAAAAACTTGAAGAATATAGACCTTCACCTTCTCCTGAGAGTAATGTCCCTACCTCTTCTCAGAAGAGAGGAAAATGAAAAGTAGGTGAAGAAACTTCAGTTCCTGCAACTGAACCACAAAACCCCACAGCTTCAAAAGGAAATAAAATAAAATTGACTCCTACAAAAACCACTCCTGCAGCAGAGAGGCCAAAGAAAGCCAGTAAAAATAAGGTTGTGGAGGTTGTAGAGACTCCTATATGGAGAAGTCCTTGGTAGAGAGGAAAAATTACTCAAGTATCCCCAAAGATTCAATCTATTCCTTCAGAACAAGCTGCTGTAGAACCCCATGTAGAGCTCATTCTAGACAATTCCCCAATTCGACCTGAAATCCCAGACCTTTCCCAAAATTTAAATAAGAAATGTGATGATGAGCCTACCATATGTCAGAATGAACCTTAAGAGAGTCATTAAAATGTTCAAGGAAGCAATGAGGAAGAAGTTCAAAAGCCTTAATAGTCATCCCACTCATAGAATGCCCTAGTGCCTTATTAGAGAACCTGGTTCACCAGCTATTTAGAGCAGGCATATAGAGAGCAGAGGAGACAAAACAATCAATTAGAAGAGTGTGGCCCACCTAGTTTTCAATCCCTTCTCTTTGGTTGGTATAATAAGTTTATGTTGAAAACAACCCTGTGTAAGGAAGAAAGAAAGAGAATGAAAAAGAGTGATAAATGACCAAAATGAGGAAATAGAAGACCTAAAGGAGAAATTGATGAGGCAGAAATAGAGAATAGATCATTCCTTGAAATTGGCTGATCAAATTATAACTTGTAGACCTCCTGCCAGGGAATATGTAATTTTTTTAAAAGAACAATTGCTCTTATTTCAATTGATGATTACTTTGAAGGATATAGATTCTAAGTTCAAAAAATCTCAGGAATTATATGCTCTATACCAAACCCTTCCTTCTTGGTAGCAAAACCTGCTTTATGAGTTATACTTGCACAACTTCATTATTCCAAAAGAGACTGAGTGGAATCCCTTGCTCTATATTAGAGATATACATCTGAGGGTATTAATGTCATGGATTCATAATGAAGCAAATTATGAAAGACAATTAGACAATTACAGGGACCAGGAAAAGATAGAACCACCACCTTTAAGGGCTGAAAGCAGTAAGCCCAATGTGCTACTAAGAGACTGGTTCAGCCTCACCTATGGAAGCATAAAAGAAGAGACTAAGAAGAATATTTTTAATATCAGGGAAGATGTTTTTACATAATATCGAGGGATATCCTACTTTTCTTTTCAGAGAGCCCTGGCTAGTGCCAAAAACAGATGGAATAGACTGCCAAAAGCATTCAAGAAATAAGAGCCACACAATCCTATTAATCTTGAGGCATAAATTCACAGGGCACCAAAATATATCCAACTAGGTAGATAGATTAGGCATGAGTTCTTGTGTCCCCCTTACAATTCAGCTGCATATGCTTCTATGGCCTCTTTATGACATCAAGGCTACAAAGTTGGATCAACTGCAGGAGGATTATAGGATGGACTTCTGGGAGAAAACTAGAGGGTTCTACTATACCTTTAAGAGTAGAAGGAGAGGAAAGACAGAGGTTGGGGAGTTCAGAGGAATCACAAAGAAATTTAATGCTTGAGGATAAGCATTTTACTTACAGGGGGAAGATGATGGGACAATAATTTGTCTATATTTTATGTTAATTTTTATACTTTGTCTAAGACATTACCAAGACATTTGTGAACCTTTTAGTATTTGAACTTGTGATCATGCTATAAGTGCAGTTAGAACCACCAAAGCCTATGGATAGCTAGTAGTGACATATTTTTCTAAACATTATATATCTATCGTAGTAGTTCATATAACTATTTGAACATGTGTTCTAATATTTAGATTGAGTTGACTACTTGACTTGAATATATATATGCATATGCTACTAGCTTGCCAAGAAAAAGGAGTGGCTTGAGAGTGGATCGACAACATTGAAGAGGAAACATTGAAGTCCCAACTGCGATGGGGAGAACCGTTATGACACTGTGAGACATGCCTGCTACATTGGAGGAGCCATCATCTCAGGGAATATAGGAACATAGCTCTACTATATTTTCTCAATGGTCAATATCTTGTTGAATCGGTTATCCAAACTTTATTACATTCTATTGTGGGTTGTTACATTCTCCTTTCTCTATAGCGTGATTTAGTTAGACCTTATATGTATGCTTTGAATAAACACCAATCCTCTATATAAAGGGATTTGATTTTTAGTTTGTAGTTAGCTGGAAAATATATTATTGTTGTATTTGCACAACAAAGTTACTCTTTCTGGTTTCGTGCATTGTTTCATTATGATGTAATCAATTTCTGGAAATATAATAGAGTGATTTTAGTTATACTCTATGTTAGTAGATAGTAGAATTCAACTAAGGAGGCCCTCTTGTGAGGTGGATTAGATTAGACTAGGTTAGAGTTGCTTTCAACATTTATAGCATTTCAAGTAGAGTTTAATGTTTCCTCCTGCAACATTACAACTCATGTATGCTCCTGCAACACTTGCAAGGATAATTAGAGTGAATTCTTTGGGTTGATAGAATAGGTTTAAGTTGAGTTGACAGTTTGTAGCATTAATTTTAGTAAGTAGTAGTATGTGTTTACTTTCCTGCAGCAATAGCATAGGTCTCTTTCATGTATTTTTCCTTCCTGCAGTATAAGTGATATGACTCTTTGAGAGACTTAATGCACAAATTGTTTTGTCCCATTTCAAGTATAGGTCCCTAGGTTGACAATTTAAATGCACTTCATGACAGGAAAATTAATCCTTAGTTTGAATACACTAGTCCTAGGAGAATCTTTGACATGATTATTATTACCTATTATGGGGATGTTCAATTAGATCGCACCGTCTTCCAACATTTCCATCCTTTAATGGATACTCAACATTTTTAAATCTTTTTACATCAAGTAATTTTTGTCCAAAATCAATTGAAATATTTTGATGCAAATATTGACCTAACAATGCAAGGTTGCCACATATATCACATACACCTGAAACACATGCATTTAAAATAAAGAATTTATCATTAGGTGGTTTACAAAATAAACATGATATAAAATCCTTTATGGTTTTAGGTTGCATATTTATACCACATTCCTTCAACATTTCATTAGTATGCATGGTAGAACATATACATCGAAATACATCATAATGGTTGTTAGAATAACTGAGAGTGGGGGGTAAATCAGTGGCCTTAAAAATAATTCCAAAAGATCCAACCAAAAAATTATCTCTCAAATACAATACCCTCAGTTATCTTACATTCCCAATTTCAACAAGATGTATGCCATAAATAACTTTAACAAATATAAACTGCTCGGTAAGATATACTGTTTATATTTTCTAGACTTTACTGAGTAGCAACAAATAAACTTAGAGTTAACCGACCAATCTAGTTTCAATAATCTGTAAAACAAAATATCAATGCAATGAGACATATACACATTTGACACGTAGATTTTTAACATGGAAACCTAATATGGGAAAAACCACTTGGGACTGGTAACCCAAAATAATTTCACTCTTCTTAAGTGAGCTCAATGAAGATCCAACCCTGTTAAAGGTTACAATACACACTGTTAAGTGTGACCTTGTTAGAAGATTTAAAACCAAAAGTTTGTCTTTTGATTTAACACTCACTATGTTGTCAACAAGAAAACCTTTTGATACTCTTGAGTGTCTCAATACAATAAAGACTGTCAAATCCCACTCAGTTCAGAGATTTTCTGAATCAATAGTTAAACTGATATGGTAAATGACCTATTCACAATACAACTTTGGTTTGCAAATATTCAGATTTATTGTTAGTTTTATAATACCTCTTTGATTAATATACACTTTAGTCCCCTTGCTTTCTTTCTTTCTTCTACTCGATGAATGCTCTGCCCTCTGTTGCTCGGTGTCTGCAGAATTCCTTGGCTCTATTCTTTAACCCATATGATCATATCTGTGTGAAGAATTCTATCTTCACATAAATTATACTCAGCATTCCTCTCCTTGATAATGAATTCCTTGTCTCTTTATATAGACATGATTAGCTGCTCAATCTCCTTGTTTTTGTCGTAGATCTCTTCTTGATATGTAAAACTTGCCTTGCGTTCCTTTATCCCATAAAGCTCTCCTTTAGTTTTATTTCATAAATCTCTCCTTGATAACTGTGAATAAAATGTGCTTTAAATCTCCTTCCTTTCTTTAGTTTAATTGATCATTGAAAATAAAACAATCAATCAGTCAATCCCTAAATTGTAGTTCTGCTAGCTAAGCAATTTTTTTGTTCTTTAACTCTAGTTATGCTCGGTCATCATCTTTATTTATTCTCAGTCATTAACTCTAGTTACTATGATGATCAGTATACACTTGCTCAACATATACTTTCTCGGGAACACTTGCTCGGTATACACTATGAACTGCTCGGTGTTCACTATCACTCGGTGTATATAGACTTTTTTATATTTTACCAACAACATAAAATCTATCTCTTTAGATCTTAAAGGTTATGATGTTATGTGTATGAACAATCAAACCATATCAAGTTGAAATCAATGACAATAAAATATATTAACTGATTTAATTTCTTGCATTTACTTTTGCAGTTATCATCAACTTATCATTTTCAAACATTCAATCAGTTAGTCATTAATCTCTCCCTTTGGCAATGATAGAAACATACTATAAAATATGTAGTACAAAACATGCCATAACATACCAAACTTATTTTTCTATAACCAATTCAAATATCTGAATCTCAGTAAGCTCTTCTAGCTTAGATTTGATTATGTTGTGTGCTCTCCCTTTCTTCATTTCCTTCAATGGATAGGTGTAGCAATTTTGTCTTCTGATTCTATCTCTCCCTTTCTTGTATAATCTTTTCTCCCATTTTCTCCCTTTGATGGATGGTTATTTTATTGAATCTTTCTCTCCATTGAATATTTTATCCCTTTTTCTGCTTTTGATGGATGGTTATTTTATTGAATCTTTCTCTCCATTGAATCTTAATCTCTTCTCCCTAATGTATATTTTATTGAATATTTCTCTCCCTTTGACTGCAATACCAAAAAATATATATAGCTTTGCAGTATCCAACAATATCTTTGATGTGTGTGGTTCAAATAAGTACCTTTAGTGTATTGATTTCTCATTACAGTCCATGTCTCAGCTTGCATCAACATAATTAATCATCTAATAATGTGTAGGCTGATGCAACCTCCTAGTCATCTTAGTGACTAGTAGACAAGGGACAAGCCCCTAGTCTATTCCTCAGGTATTCAAATGTATCTCTTGGCAATGGTTTTGTGAATATGTTTGCTAGTTGTTCTTTGGATTGTACATATTCCAGTATCACTTATTTCTCTTGTACTTGTTCCCTCAAGTAATGATACTTAATAAATATGTGCTTTGTCTTAGCATGCATTACAAGGTTCTTTGAAATGTTTATAGCACTCGTATTATCACAATAGGTAATTACTGGGTCAAGAATTTCCTCATTCATACCTTTCAGTAATTGCTTGATCCATGCAATGTTAGAGCAATTTGCAGCAACAGCTACATATTTTTCTTCTGCAGTTAATTGAGATATGCATCCTTTCTTTTTTCTTATCCATGTGACAATTATGTAACCCATAAATAATGCTCCTCTTGTAGTTATCTTTCTATCATCTATGTTTTCAGCCCAATCAATATTAGTATAAACTTGTATCTCAAATTTGCCTTCTTTATTGTACCACAAATCATAGTCTTCAATATTCTTCAGATATCTTAAAATTCTTTTAACAATAGTCATGTGTGATTCTTTAGGGTTAGCAGAGAATCTTGCAACTATACCAACTACATGTGCTATATTAGGTCTAGTGTGTACAACATACATTAGTTTATCAATCATAGATCTATATAAGGTGTGATTTACCTCAGTTGTCTTGTCTTCTTTTGTCAATTTGCATTTGATTGCCATAGGTGTTTCAATTGGTTTGGAGTCCTCCATCTTGAATATCTTCAGAACTTCTTTGATGTATTTGGATTGTGTGATGTAGATACCTTCATCCTGTTGTAGAACTATAGACCAAGAAAAAAATTGATCTCCCCAAACATTGACATTTCAAATTCTTTGCTCATTTCATTAGAAAATGACTTGCATAGCATATCATTACCTCCAAATATGATATCATCAACAAATATCTTAGCAATCAAAGTCTTATCGTCATTACCTCCTTTCAAATACAAATTATTGTTGTCACTTGTTCTAACAAATCCAATTCTAATGAGATAAGAGTGAAGTCTTTCATACCATACTCTCGATGCTTGTTTTAATCCATACAAGGATTTTTGTAGTTTACAAACCATGTTCCTCTTGTTAGGATCAACAAACCCTTTAGGTTGTTCAATGTATACCTCCTCTTCTAGTATTCTATTCAGAAATGTAGATTTAACATCCATTTGGTATACTTTGAATCCTTTGAAAGTAGCATAAGCAAGTAGAATTCTTACTCCTTCTAGTTTAGCAATGGGTGCAAAGGTAAAGGTTTCTCCATAGTCAATACCTTCTTCTTGTGCATATCCTTTGCATATCAGTCTTGCTTTGTTCCTTGTGACTTCTCCATTCTCATTATGTTTGTTTCTGAAAATCCATTTGGTGCCAATGACATTTTTGTCACTTGGTATAGGTACTAATGTCCATGTTTTAGTCTTCTCAATCTGTTTAATCTCTTCATTCATTGCACTAACCCATTCTTGATTCTCAAGTGCAGCATTAACAGATTTAGCTCAAAATCACAAATCAAACATCTATTGTTAAGTGACTTACTTCTTGTTCTCATTTCTGCTATTTTGTCCCCAATGATCTAGTCCCATGGATGGTGTCTTCTAACATATTTAGAAAGTATAGGTTCAGATCTTTGATCTTCATCACTTAGTTCAGCATTGTGATCATTTTCCTAATTCTTGGTGTGTGCAACCTATTGCTTAGTTGCATTGTTTTGTCACTCGGGCAAGATGTCAGGTTCTTCTATGTAGACAAATCTATCATAAACTTCAGGTTCCTTTCTTCTTTCCTTGTCATTTTTCTCAGCAAATTCATCCACTTTAACATTTGCACTTTCAATGGTTTTGTTAGAAGGTTTGTTTAGACATTTATAAGCTTTGCTTTTAGTAGAATATCCTAGAAATATTCCATCATCCCTTTTAGAGTCAATTTTTCCATTTTTATCATCTTTCAGTATATAACATTGACTTTCAAAAATTCTTAAGTAACTCACATTTGGTGTGTATCTATACCATAGCGCATAAGGTGTCTCATTTGTGTCTTTCTTTAATTTAACTCAGTTCAGTGTATAGACAAAAGTACTTACAACTTATCTCCAGAATGTTTTTGTGATGCCTTTTTCAATCATTAATCATCTGGCACAATCAACAATTGGTCTATTTCTCCTTTTAGCAATCCCATTTTGTCGTGGTGTTGTCGATGCATAATCTATCTTGTAATCCCATGCTCATTACAAAAGTTAGTGAATTCATCAAAAGTACATTCTCCTCCTCTATCTGATCTTAAACATTTCATTTCTTTTCCACTTTGTTTTTCAACTTTAGCTTTATACCATTTGAACATCTTAAATGCTTCAAATTTCTCTTTTAAGAACATGATAGTCGTCATCCTAGAATAGTCATCAAAAAATATAATAAAGTATCTATCACCATAATAGCTCTTTGTTCTCATTGGTCCACATAAGTTAGTATGGACTAACTCCAAAATATCATTAGATGTGTAGGTTTTTCTCTTGAAACTAGACTTTGTCATTTTTCCTATTTGACAATTCTTGTACATAACATGGTCGGACTTTGAAATACTCGATAAGCCTCTTACTTTTTTTTTCTTACTTATCTTAACCATGTTGTAAAAATTCACATGACATGACCTTTTATGCCACAACCAAACATCTTCATTTGTAGCCAATAAACAAGTGGTCTCAATATTATCAAGACAGAATAGATTACCTTTTGTTTGTTCACCAGTACCGATCAACTTTCTTGTTCCATTATAGATCATTTCCTTTTTTCCTCAAATGCAAATCGATGTCTTGTGTTGTTCAGCTGTGAAACACTCAATAGATTATAGTTAAGTCCTTTCACTCAATATGCATTTTCACATCTGATCAGATTATTCAACATGATGGTACCTTTTCCTTCAACTAGGCAAGGTGAGTCATTAACCATCCTAACTGATCCACCATTATAATATTCAAAATTTTCAAACTTTTATTTATCTCTAGTCATGTGATGAGTACAACCACTATCAATAATCTAGACATCATTTTTGCTAAATTTATATATGGGTGTTCTTTCAACATAGCTGTCTTCTTCGTTTGAATCATCCTTCATAACAACAAATACTACCTCAATATCTTCATCAGAATCAGTGTCAAAATTTTCAGCTTTGTTCTCAACTAGGTAACAAGCCTTCTTGCATTTTTCCTCGTAATCTCAGTTATCTCTTTTGTCAGAGTGTCAGTTGCTTCTATAGTCTCAGTCATCACTTCTGTCATACTTCTTTTCATAAGATCTATCATTGTTTCTTTCATCGTTTCTCTTGTTAGGGCATCTAGCAACAAAATGTCCAATTTCTTTGCAATTAAAATAGACCAATGGTAATTTAACTTTATATCTTCCTTTATCTCTATGTAATCTCCTAGCCATTAGTGCTTCAAGTTCATCAATTTCTTGTTCATCACTATCACTGTCACTATCATTTCTCATAGTGTGTTTGTTACTAGATTTGCTTATTTTCAAAGAGGATTTGAATGCAGACTCAATAGTTGGTAAGACATTGTTGTTATAGTTGTTCATCTTAAATGAAATAAGTATACCAATCAAACTATCAAGAGTAACATTGTTAATAGCCACTGCTCTCATTTCTTGAATTGCAGATACTCCAATAACATAAAAAAATGGTAAGGTTCTCAGAATTTTACTTACAACTATTTCTTCATCAAGTACTCCTCCTACTCCACGGATAGCATTAACAACTTCTTTGATTATGTCACTGTACTGAGTGATGTTCTCTCCTTTAATTCTCAGGTCATCAAACTTTCCTCTTAGGCTTTCAGCTTTAGCTCTCAGCACATTGGTATCTCCTCCATGTACTAGCTTGAGTTTGTCCTACATTTTCTTTGTAGAGGTGCATGATTTCACATCTTCAAATTCAACATTGGTTAGTGAAGAAGCAAGTTCTATCATCATAGAATTGTGTTCATGTTTCTCTCTTAATTGATCAACAGTTAGAGGTCCAGTAGGTGCAACATATTCAGTATCCAAGTGTTGCGTAACATCATTTCCAATACTAGATAGATGAAGTCTTATCCTACTTTTCCATGATGCAAAGTTGTCCTTGTTCAACTTAGGCACATCCCTTTTACGCATCTTGTGATCTTTAGCTTAAGTCCCTTTAAAATTTTCTTCCAAGCACCAAAGCTCTGATACCAAAAACTTATCTCTAAAATATAATACCCTCAGTTATCTTAGGTTCCCAATTTCAACAAGATGTATGCCATAAATAACTTTAACAAATATAAACTGCTCGGTAAGATATATTGTTTATCTTTTCTAGACTTTACCGAGTAGCAGAAAATAAACTTAGAGTTAACCGACCAATCCAGTTTCAATAATGTGTAAAACAAAATATCAATGTGTAGACACCCTAAAATGGACAGACTTGCGACTTGACATTAAAAACACTAATTTTCATCTATTAATTAATAGTTTTTTAATCATTAATTAATCATCTATTTTCCTCCAAATTCATTCCCCAAATCATCTAATCAAATTCCCAAAATTAATTAAATAATTAATTAACATTAATTGATTAATTACCAATAATTAATTAATTAAATTAAATTTCTTATAGTTTAAATTGAAATATTTAAACTTACTAATTAAATTCTTCCAATTAAATTAATTTAATTTCATCAAATAGAGCAATTCTAAATCAAAAAGAATTCAACTATCTCACATGTTGAAAACTTTAATTAAATAAATGAATTAAATATTCATTTATCTTCAAAGAGATAGCTCCAATCAGATCACATGGGTTACTCCACCCATCTCTCCAGTTCACATGGGTAACTCCACCCACCTCTTTAGTTTTAAAAGGTAACTCACAATTAGCTCTTCAGTCAACCAAACTCTATCTCCTCTTTACCAATTGAAGAGGTGGAGTTTACTTATGACTTCTCTAGTTCCTTTTGATCTCAACCATTCATATCCATATCTCTGGGATTGATCTCAATCATTCATTTCATCCCCAATTCCTATATAATAAACCCTTCATAACTATTTGAAGGATCCAGGGTTTCAAGCTCTTGTGCGCCATTACTCTGTCAGTTTGGTTCTAGTATTCAAGCCATCTTGCAATTACACACACATTTCAAGTATCTAATTCTCGACGCTTCTCAAGTCATAGACGCTGCCCACACCAATACTAAGCATCAAAAATAGCATTTTGAAAGGAGTAGAGAGAGACAATAGAAGTTTCGAGCACTTTGGGGTTTGCATTCATTTGTTTTCCTTTCTTTGCTTGTACATTTTATTGGTTACATTTTAAATTATTTGTTATTGGTAGCTTTGTGTATTTGGTTTTATATCATTGCAAAATGGTGCTACTAGACCCCACCTTTGGAAAGCTTGGGAACCACGAATCACGAAAGAGGAGGCATACATTTTGGTGAACCCGACGTGAATCAAATAGCTCAAATATCTCTTGGAGACGACAGACAAAATCAATTAGCCAGACTGTACGGTTGTAGGCCTAAAAATTCCTCATTTTCTTGACATGCGTGCTATTTCACAATCACTTCTATTTTGTTGCAATTGACAAAATTGTGTCATAATTGATTGGTTTAATACCGCAATTGATTGCAGGCTTTCGCATCGCTATTCTCTCATCTTCTGTCTTCCTATCTTCTGGTATTTTTCCGTAGTTGATTGTATTTGATCGCAGTTACCTATTGTTTTTTGCAATTGCCTATAAGTTACCACAATTAACCAATCCCTACCACAATCGAAAACATCCTGTCGTAGAAGAAAGTTATTTGTCGCAATCGCCACTATTTTGCCGCAATTAACCAAAGATTGCTGCAATTGAACAACTAGTATCACAATTGACGTAAAAGCCACATTTCTATCTATTTTTCATGGTTTTCATGTAGGGATGACTAATAGTGAATGACAAAGAAGGTAACTAGATGCATACCAGGTGCTAGAGCATTAAGAGCTACAAGGAGGAGAACCATCAACTATTGATCACAACAAAGGCCTATTCTCGCAATCACAGCTGAAGATTAAAGCAAAGCATACACCAGGTACGTTGATTCAATCAAGAGATTTGCAAGTAAGTACAAAGTCACCATTAGTTTTAGAAATATCAATAATCCTAGAGTCTCCAGATATTCTGTTGTTTTGGATTGAAAAGATTTCATTTCTTGAGATACTAAACACTTTCTTTGATAGGTTCAAATCAAGGAGACAAGATAACAATACAACCTAAAATTCATTCACTTGTCGATTTGGGCTAAAAAAGAATAGGGTTTGTCACACATCTTACATCTCACATTTCAGAATTTGGTGCTTAAAATTGAACAAAGGTAAAAAATCTCTCAAATTTGGTGCATTAAAATTGAACAAGCAATCAACACCTACTTTTTGGGCTTAAAACTGAACACTTGTGCTTGTATGGTGGTGTAGCTTAGTTCACATTTCAAACTTTTGGAGCTTAATCAATTTACCTTGTGTCTTGAGTTTTGGGTGCACTTGCACGATCTGTTAGATTAGACACCTTTATACTTTTAGAAAGGCCTGTCCGGGGAATACACTTCTTCCTCAAAGAATGACCTTAAACCGGTAATCCTTCTAATCAGTATATAAACAAGGCACGAACTAAAGTTTCATCTTATCTAGCCAAGCTCGGGCGAGGTGTGTTGATGATAGTCTGGATTGGGCGAATATCACTAAGGAGCCAGCATGGTCAACTAGGCTCTTTAGTGAGTCACACACGTACAAACTGATTTGATTGACACCACAGACCCTTACTACAACCTTGTTAATTAGAGGCCAACCCGATCTATCTCCAAATAGATACCTTATTATAGTGCAAGGGGTTATAGAATTTCCCCCCAAGATTCCCAACATATGTGTCCCAAGGTATTTGTGTAGTGAAAGAGATCTTCACTCCATGGCAACAATACCTGGCAACAGAAAAAACACGAGCACCTACGTCATGGACCTTCGTGTCCTAGAAGTGTGACAATTGTTGTGTGAGCTAACGTGAAAGAATTGATCACACTCAATTCTGCACAACCCAAGAAGAACCTGTTTGCCAATAACCTGTAACAAGAAAAGAAGAAACTGGAGACAAAAGGAAAAAGCTCTTAGAATGTGAAAAATTCATAAGAGATTTTTGAAAAAGTACAAGACTCAACCTTATAAAGGTGAGAAAGAAACCCTAAAGGAAAGAACTAGGTTGCACATTATTAATTAATAATGCACCTAAGAGATGCTTAAGCAACTAGAGTAAAAGGAAATAATACTCTAACACCCCCCCTTAAGCTGAACGCAGGGAGAAAGCAGACCTAGCAAGACTAAGAAAGCAAGAAATG
>MU227058.1:1147565-1162840 GCA_018584345.1 Thuja plicata
ATGAGTCAGGTGCCAAGGAGGTGAACTCTGCATCTATTTGGAGAATCCTGAACTGATCCATGGTGCCAAACAAGGTGGAGAACTTGTCCCACATATCCCTGGGTGTAGTCAGACCATCCAAGTGGAATAACAACCCATCTGAAATATTCAAGGCAATAAGGCCCATTGCCTCATCCATCCTATTCCTGTGCATAAGAGCCTCATAAGGCCTCTGAAGAAATGGCTGAACTGTATCCAGGCATGACCATAAACCTTGTGACATGAGGAGTCTGGTCATTCGTGGCTTCCACACATGGTAATTGTGTGGAGTGAGAAGCTCAACAGATGTTGTGTCTGCCATAGTGCCCTGTACTTGGACTGATTTTTGAATTATGTTTTCTTTCAGAACTAGACAGAAGATGCAGAAGGGGTTTTGTTTTATGTGATACAATGTTTTGTTTTTCTGAGATATATGATAGAAAATCAAGAAATAACACCCCCCACAATTGATAAAACCCAATTCCAGTGCAATTCTGAAACCTTGAAAGAAAGAGGGAGCAAGAAATGCTTTAGAATGAAAATTTGTGTACCTTGACTTTGAGGCACAAAAACTAGCATCAAATGGAATAATCAAGAAATAAGACCTACACCAAGGTGACGGGCTCGGAAACACCTTTTTGGCGATATTTTGTTTTGTGAAAATGGACACCGTATGTCCAAGTTATGGCCAAAAATGTGACAGGAGGTCCAAACAAAGAGCACTCTGGAAAAAACCAGTGACTGCAAAAAAGTTGACGGTCGTATGACCGTCATGGGCCTGTCGCTGATGTCATCCCAGAAAATTTTGAAATTTCCGAAAAAAAATAGCCCGAAAAAAAATCAGCACCAGAAAAAAAAATGGCAAGTGACGTCAACAGGTGACTTCACCTGCGGTAGTCGCCGAGCTGAGCTGTGGCGGCGAGCGAGCTGGGCGGCGACTTGCGGTGGGTGGCGGGCGGCGCTAAGGCGACCGGCGGGTGGAGGTGGCCGGTGGCCTGAGTCTGCTGAGCTGGGCAGAGCCCGGGTGGCCGCAGGGAGGCGCCCAGGTGGTGCATTTTTCAAACACAAGCTCTATGTAACCCGCGAACCCCAAAACCCATAAAAAATGATTTTTTTTTATTTTTGTCTCGATAAACAAGCCCATACGGCTGTAATAGGGCAATTTTTCTCTCAGATGCTTCGGAGGCCAAATAGGTCAAATTTTATATCAAAATTCACCGGATCGATCCTCTGAATTCATTGGAGAGGTTTGTTTTGGCCCAAGATGCCTCTAAAAAAATATTTTCCCAGGTCCAACCAAAAAAACTATGGCTGAAAGATGAAACCTTTGAAGCTACAAAAAATCTTCAAATCAAGAACAGGCGGCCACAGATCTGAGCTCTGATACCATGAAATAATTGATCACACTCAATTCTTCACAACCCAAGAAGAACCTGTTTGCCAATAACCTGTTACAAGAAAAGAAGAAACTGGAGACAGAAGGAAAAAGCTCTCAGAATGTGAAAAATGCATAAGAGATTTTTGAAAAAGTACAAGACTCAACCTTATAAAGGTGAGAAAGAAACCCTAAAGGAAAGAACTAGGTTGCACATTATTAATTAATAATTAATTAATAATGCACCTAAGAGACGCTTAAGCAACTAGAGTAAAAGGAAATAATACTCTAACATAACGGACATTCAAGCATTGGGCCTATAACATTATATTCTGAAGCCGTCAACCTAGATTAATCTGACTATTCATTATTGAGACCTCGTGATAACCTTGCAACTTGAAAAAGTTGTAGAACATACACATTGTCAGTCTTCATTCTTCAAAACATAGTGTCTGTTGTGCTTGTTCTTTGATCAGTTTCTAAAAATGCAAAACAAACACCCAAACTGTCAAAACGAGTCAAACGTGTTAAAGTCTAGGGTTGTCAACATCAACTGTCTTGCAAATCAGAAGCTTTGTTCTAGAAAATCAAAATTGTTAGACAGAGATACTTATCTTCTAGTCTTTTTAAGACTATTTCCCCTTTATCGTAATTGCCCACATTTTGCCGCAATTGACGGAAGTCTGCCACAGTTAACTTGTTTATTGCCGCAATCAACCTGTTTATTACCACAGTCGGTGATAAAATACCACACTCAACCATTCACTTTGCCACAATTGGTGTAGTTGTGCCGCAATTGACCAGAGATATCTTACACCTGTTTTGACCTAAAACCTTGAAAGTACTCTCCATTTTGTGTCAAAAACCAGTGTCTATCCCAGAAAAATGTGAAGAACATTGTGTGAATCTCTAAACATTAAAGATCATCCCTTCTTTGAAAAGCACGATTATTGTCTAAAAACATTGTTAGTTCAAAAGTTCAGACTTGAAATATCTTGATCTCATCATCTCAAACATCATCATTATCTCTATCAAGTGACTTTGTCCCAGGCAAAGGTCGACAAATCTTATCTTTTACATCATCAAAACTTTGAGATCAAGGTAAATCAACATCTGTCCTTAGAATTACCCTTGTCCAAAACATAACTCAGACTTCCTTAGAAAGGTTAACCTTTTTTGTTTGCTTTATATCACTTGTTTTAGTTACAAAATCTGGACCACACTATGTCTCAAACACGTCATGGAGGGCCTTACACAAGGTCGAAGGCTAGAACACAACCTAATGAGTCATATATCAATAGATTCCTCACTTGGGAAATAGAGTGAGAGGACGATCCTTTCATAAATACTAGTACTACTCTATTCATTGAATAACCCCATGGGTCAGCTTTTTTCCAAAATGTCACAAAAGAGGAGCTTGAAGATATAGAGCAAGATGCTTATTCCACACAAGTAGTTGATGTTGTTGTAGAGAGGAACCTGAATGTTTCATAGCCATGCTGATAAAGAAGGGATTCAAACTTCCCGCTAAATTCAGTGTGTCAACCATATGGCCCAAAAACTCTCTCGCAGGTTAAAACACTACTCAGCCCTCTCAGATACTACCTGTGGTTTCTCAAATTTTCCCACCTTTGACAATACCAACAATGGCACAGACGATACCCAATCAAACCAATTGTGTGAACCAAGCAAGCACATCTTCCACTCAAAGCATGATACGCTTGCAACTAAGTGTACCCATGGTCACTAGTATGCCTCCACCTTTGGTCTCATGGCCTGGCCAATCAAGATCTCATGCTATGCCTTCCATCCCACCAACAAATAGCAACTATTCTGAAACTAAGCTGCTACTATAATTAATTCCTACTAGCCTTGGGGTCAACACATCATTCCCACAAGGATCCATCTCTGCAAGTCTGACTTACAGTCAATGCCCATCCAAGGATACACCTTTTCCCATTCCAAGACCAATCCAACCCCAGCTTCAGTTACAACAATTCCAACCTCAGCAGCAGCAACCCCAACCCTAGCAGTATCAACCATAGTTTCAACAACAACAACATTCCCAACCCCAACAAAAAACACATCAAACCCCACCATGGGCCACTCAGGTGCCCCCATTTCAAAATCATGTGGTGGAAAATCAATATCAAGTCCCAAGAATGAGGTCCTATGTTCCTACTTAAGGGACAAAGAGGTGCAACCTCATACCTACTACATCACAGAGGAACAACATCACACATTAGCCTCAATATCAAACAGACATGTTGATCCAACAAATGCAAACACTTCAAACCCAAATGATGGATATGCAAAATTAGGGGCAAACTAAATCCTACACCGTAGAGGATTTATACCCATACCCCTTTGATCACTCTCTTCACATGTCTCCATTCCCAAATCACTTCTCGGTACCAAAATTCAACAAATATAGGGGCAATACCAACCCTATTCAACATATCTGAGAGTTTTTTGCTAGTTGCATCGAAGTCACACATGATGAGACATATTTAATGCGACTATTCCCAAAAAGCTTATCCAGACCAGCAATGGAATGGTTCTCACATTTACCTCATGGCATCATGTCTTGGGGTGAATTGGCTGAAAAATTCATCGCTCACTTCCTTCATAACATCAAGCACAAGGTCAGTATCAAGGACCTTTGCGATATCAAATAGAAGGATGGAGAGTCTTTTTTGAAATTCTTACATAGATGGAGGAATAATGCAAACCGAATAATGTGTGATGTACCTGAACATGACCTAATAGACATGTTTGTTGACAATCTGATTCCAAACATGTCATTCATAATAAAATTACAGTTAGCTCTGAACTTCACACAACTCATTGAACAAGGAGTTCATTGTGAGAAGAACTTAGTCAAATGAGGAATCCTTGCAGATATGACCCAAATGAATACAAACAAAACTACAATGGACAAAGCTAAGTGGTGGAACAAAAACAAAAATGTCACCAACGATAGTTTCATTGACGTGAAGATAGTCAACTATGCACAACCCAAAGTGTCACTGCAAGGCACACCTATGGCCAACCAACAACCTACAGTGCCCACTCTACAAGAATACACTCAAAACCAACCTCCCCCTATCCAAGTGACCGCTATGTCAAAAATTCAACAACAGACTCAACACAAACCACGGTTTCAATTCCAGCAGTGAGATTTCACACCATTAGGAGAGTCGATAGAATCAGCTTTGCAAAAGCTAATACAATTCAACACTATCACTCTCTTGGAAATCAGGTAATTTGAACATGGTACAAGCAAACCAAGGTGGTACAATGACAATGACTTCTGCAAGTTTCATTGGGTGAAAGGACACAAAACACCTAACTGTTACCGATTGAAACATGCTATCCAAGATCTGATTGACACAGGGGTCATCAATGTAACAAATACCCAAACCAAAGGAACAACTGATCACATGATATTCAATGATACATTTCATGATCACAATAAAGGGAAAGCCTCCGGGTCTAGTGGACCATCAAAACCGGTCAACTATACATATGCCAATAGTGATAACATTATCAATTGCCTCAATCCTTCAGATAACCATGTGGCTACGATCACTATCAAAGACCAAGGTAACAAATGTGTTGTAACCATGCATCACACCAGATTTGTCTTGCAAGGAGTACCTTCCTCTTCTGCAACACCAACCAACCCTCAAGCAACCTTAGATCCACAGACAAGCCTAGTGGATCAACTAAAGTGCACACCTGCCTAGATATCCATGTTTGACCTATTGCACATATCTCTGTAGCATAAACTAGCACTCGACCAAGCCCTTCAGAATGCAGCTGTCCCAAGGGACATAACACCCGAGAGCTTCCAAATGATGTTTAACCATATAAATACTAAGAAATGTGCAACATTCATAGACCGTGATGTGCCTCCGCATAAACCCCTGCATATTGATCCTTTTCACTTGCCTGTCCAGGTCCACAAAAGCGTTATCCGTAGAGTCCTTGATGATGGTGGGGTTGGATTAAAAATCTGCACTCTAAATTTAATCAAGCAATTAGGCTATTCAGAATCAAGCATTGATGTCACAAGGAGGATAAATATCAGAGCTTACGAGGAAGAGGAAAGGTCCTCTAAAGGTATTATCATTCTACCTGTCCGTATTGGTCCAGTGGTCAAGAACACTCCCTTCCAGATTCTAGATCTTGATTTGGGATACAACATGTTACTAGGGAGACTTTGGATACATGAAATGCAAGATGCACCTTCAACATACCATCAATGCATCAAATTCCCACACCAGGGAGAAGAAATCATCATAGATGCCAGAGATCCCAATCCTTTCCAATACTGTAATTCAGTCCAAATCAACACTGATAACCTGGTACCCTCAAACCAAGATGCAAGTATCCCATCCTCTTCAGATTCAAATCCTAAGGATGTCACACAAAAAGCAGGGAAAATATCCATTACCGATAAGGGTTGTGGTGAATACAGCTATAAGGAAGCTTTCACTATCATGAACATGCCTCAGAGCCCAAGAACATATGGCATGCCACAACCGATTATTATAATAGAAACTCCAGAGCCTATTCTATTCAGATGTCCACCTGCAACTTTTTAAGATGGGGAGACATTGCAGAAGAAAACCCTTTTGAATAAAATATCAGTACATGGTTGTACCAAGATCCACAAGAGACACTTCAACACACCCTACCCATATCAAACTACATAAATGGCTATACAATGCTAAAAATATTTGTATGATGGTACAACTGGTCTGGGGGCAAGACAACAAGGCTTAATGGAACTGTCTCTCCTACCAACCCAGAGAAAAAAGAGAGGGTTAGGCTATGGGAAACAAAGAACCAACCCTATCATCCAACACATACAAGTTGATCAGGAACAAATAGAAAAGCTACACCAGGGGAAAAACCAAGAACATGTCTTGATAAGCAACATACTACAACAGTTGTTGTCTGCCAAAGTGGGAACCTCTCAAACCCAAATAAACCTCAATATAGCCATCGATGATAATGAAGGAAGTGAGACATCTGACGAGCATTATAATGAAACTAACTCCCATGAGTATGAGTGGAGATCCCTTCACGACTTTGAACCATTGATCCCAGACTATTCCCCTCGGTCAGCCACCACCATACACCTTGATGACTTGTTTGACCAATTATCCATTGATGACCAACCGTGCATCGATAAACATGTCATTAGCCATTCCTCAGGTGGTGCATCCACATCAGAGTCTAGGTTTGTCAGAACCATATCCGTAGTCCCTTTGAACCAAATAGAGTCAAACCAACACAAGGGCCTATGCCTTGTACACCCAGAGCTAATAGAGTGGGATCAACAAGGACCGCCTGATATGGATGTCTTCAAGAATGATGAGGCTATTGCAGACTTCATGGGACTTAGAGAGGGAATGCCATCAGGAGACCATAAAGCAGGTTTCTCCATTGACCTCGATAGATCTGCATACTTTGGGGAGGAAGCCCCTCTTTCCAGTCATCAAAACAAATTGAAAAAGAAAAAAGAATCATCAATAAGTGAAGACAAAAAGGCACTTACTGACACAAAAAATGATAAAAATATAAAACAAGACGTATCTTCTAGTGAAAACCTCATTGGGGCACTATAAGATGGAAAGAAGGAACTCCTCCCCTTGATAAAGGATAAGTCGACATTACTAGAAGAAGAAACAAAGGAAGACAACTTGGGAGATGACAAGAACCCAAAGAACATCTACTTAGCGAAATCACTCACCCTGGAGGAGAGAGAATAGTTCATCAGTTTCTTCAAGGAAAGAATGATCAATTTTCCATGGTCCTACTCAAATATGCCAGGATTAGATCTAGAGCTTGTACTGCATCATCTCTCATTGCAAACCAATGCCAAATATGTCAAACAGAAGCTAAGAAAGATGCATCCCCATGTTGCATTGCTAGTCAAGGCAAAATTGAAAAAGCTCCTGGACGCTAAGTTCATAAGACCAATCCCATATGCAGACTGGATATCTAACCTGGTACCAGTTACAAAGCACAGTGGTCAGATTTGAATTTGCACAGACTTTAGGGATCTTAATATAGCTTGTCCCAAGGATGACTTTCCTTTGCCTAATATTGATATGATAGTAGACCTAATTGTTGGACATCAAATGCCATCACTCATGGATGACTTTTTAGGGTATAATCAAATAAGGTTCGTGCCAGAGGACCAACACAAAACAACTTTCACATGTCCTTGGGGCACATATTGTTGGAATGTCATGTTGTTTGCTCTAAAAAATGTTGGAGCAACGTATCAAAGGGCCATGACAACTATCTTTCATGATCTCATCCACAAAACAATGGAAGACTATGTGGATGACATACTAGCCAAGTCAATGCTTTGCAAGGATCATCTACAAGTATTGGGACCAATCTTTGACAGAATGCAGGAATACAAAGTTTGTTTAAACCCAAATAAATGTGCATTCAGGGTCACAACAAGGAAGCTACTGGGGTTCATAGTGTCACATAGAGGCATTGAAGTAGACCCAGAGAAGGTCAAAGAAATATTGGACATGCCACCACCGTCGAACCTAAGGCAACTAAGGGGGTTACAAGGAAGGCTCCAATCAATCAGGCACTTCATAGATCAGCTAGCAGACAAGTGCCACCCATTCCAACATCTACTGCACAAAGACATCAAATTCATATGGACAGAGCAATGTGAACAAGCGTTCCAAATATTCAAGGACTATCTACTCAAGTCTCCTATACTAGTGCCACCAGTCCATGGTAGACCATTACTTCTTTATATCTCAGCAACATAATCAACATTAGACATACTCTTGGCACAACATGATGACACAAGTAAGGAAAGAGCCATCTACTATCTAAGCAGAACATTGGTAGGATATGATCTCAACTATACGCCAATTGAAAAATCATGCCTTGCAGTTGTCTTTACTTCCCAGAAGCTGAGACATTATATGTTGAGTCACCAAACAAATTTGATAGCACATATTGATCCTTTAAAGTACCTCCTAAGCAAAGCAGTGCTCACTGGATGACTTGCCAAGTGGGTAATGATCTTAAGCAAGTTTGACATTGAGTATGTAGACATAAAGGCCATCAAAGGGCAAGTGATTGCGGACCAACTAGCAGAGGCACCTATTCAGGATCACCATCCTATCATTTCTAACTTTCCCGATGAGTCTATCATGACATTACAACCAGAGATCGAGGTATGGCAATTATACTTTGATGGGTCATGCATGAGCCATGGTGCGGGGGCAGTAATAGTGCTCATCACTCCAAATAATGATACAATTCCAAAATATTTCAAACTCAACTTCCCCTGAACAAACAACATAGCAGAGTATGAAGCACTGGTCATCGGATTAAAGATAGCAATTCAATGGAGAATCAAGAACTTTTAAGGTCTACGGAGATTCGCAGTTGGTCATTAGCCAAGTCAACAATGATTATATGACAAAAGATGAGAAGTTAATACCATACAGAGCACAGATGGAAAGGTTGCACACTAAGTTCCAATACATCTTCTTGGAGAAAATACCATGAGCTCAAAACAAAGTGATAGACGCGATGGCTACCATAGCATCACTGATCAATATGCCAGGCAACGAAACATGATTCCAGTTTCTAGTGGAGTAACTCATGGTGCCATCACATCAAACACCCATCACAAAATCAACATGTGTCCTTGTTGGTCCTGAAACCCCATGGTACCAAGATGTATATAATTACCTCCAAAACAGTGTCTTACCTCCCAACTTGTCTAGAAACTAGAGAAAGTCCCTCATCCTCCAAGCCTCTAGGTATACCATCCTCTCAAATACTCTATATAGACAAAGTCTAGATGGAATGCTATTACAATGTCTCACTTCCATGGAATCCCAGAGAGCTATGTACAAGGTACATAAAGGAATCTTTGGAACCCATGGAGGTGGCAACAACTTAGCTAAGAAGATCATCCGCATGGGATACTATTGGCCCATAGTAGAGACAAATGCAAACAAATATGTACAAAGGTGTAGGCAATGTCAGATTCATGGAGACGTCATCCATGCACCAGCCCAAGAATTAAATCCTATCACTTCACCATTTCCATTTTCCATATGGGGATTTGACCTAGTGGGAAAAATTACACCTTCTTCAACAAATGGACACAAATACATCATAGCAGAAACAAAGTACTTCACTAAGTGGGTGGAATAAATTTCCCTCACTTACATAACTGGAAAGAAGATATCAATGTTCATACTTAACCACATCATCTATCGTTACGGGATTCCTCAAACCATCCTGATAGATCACGGTATGCCTTTCTAAAACAAAGATGTTGAAGAGCTATGTGAATAGTTCCAAATCAAACAAGGGTTCTCTTCATTTTATTATCCTCAAGGGAATGGCCAAGCTGAAGCTACAAACAAAATAATTTTGAAAATCTTGAAGAAAACAGTGAATGAATCAGGGCGAGACGGGCATTTACGACTTAGTCCAGCATTATGGGCATACAAAACTAACATGAGAACACCTACAAGAGCCACTCCTTTCTCCCTAGTCTACGGGTCATTGGTGGTCCTACCCCTCAAAGTGGAAATCCCATCCCTGAGGATATCATTAAAGAACCTTATTTCAGATGGAGACTATAGAGTGGTAAGGCTTAGTGAACTGGAACTACTAGATGAAAGAAGACAACATGCATTCAACCACTTACAAGGCTATCAAAATCACCTTAGAAGGAACTATCACAAGAATGTGAGGTCACAAACATTTGAGGTGGGATACCTTGTCCTCATGGAAAATCAAAAGAACCAAGCATAAATAGTGAAACTAGGAAAGTTCGAGCCTAACTGGCTAGGACCATATGTCATTGTCAGCTCTACCCAGAGTGGGGCATACCAACTGGCAACAGCAGAAGGAGATCTTCTCCCCGGATACATCAAAAACATGCACCTCAAGAGGTTCTATGCTTGAGGTCTCTATGGTTAAGGCACCTATCTACATATCCAGAAAATATGAAAAAAAATCAAAAAAATAAAATGTTACCTTGGTGAAAATCTAGCAATCAGGTGCCTTGGTGATGACAAAAAAAATCAAAAAATAAAAAAAGTGAAGAGAAAAAAAATGCTCTCTCAGTGAAAACCTAGAAAATAGGGGCCATAGAGTAGGTACCTTGGTGAAAATCTGACAAACAGACGCCAAGTGTTCAAATCCAGTTTCATCATTAATGAACTCCAAGATCAAAAGCTTGAGCACACTTCAAATGCAATACTAACTACCCAAGCTGTATCCAAAAGCAAAAACCCCTCTGAGCACCAAACTTATCCATGGTTAATACTGGTCCACCAAACTAGGGGGTGATTCTAAATGTCCTAAAAAAAAATCCCTAAAAATCAGAAAACTCATCAAAAATTTCTAAAAAGATCAAAATGTCCTAAAAAAATCAATCTTCATCAAAAATAATAAAAAAATTGCAAAATCCCAAGCAATAAAGCCAACTCGGTTATCAACAAGGCAAAGGGCGATCACACCAAGTCAATCAATGTCACAATCATGAGCTTTGTGAATCAGCATTGGGCCCATATGACACAACTTTATCAATCTATCAAATCTATCAGCAAGCAAACTGGCAACCAAGTCAATCTATCAAATGTCACAATCATGAGCTTTGTGAATCAGCATTAGGCTCATCTAACACAACTTGATCAGCCACAAAAAATGATCAAAATCAATCAATCAATCATACCAATCATCTTACATAGTGATGGATACGCTCAAAACCAGACAGGTCAGTCTTATATGAGTCATCTATTATTGAAACTAGACACACTTGAAGCAATCAAGCCAATCAAGCCTATCAAAAGAGTCGAGTCAATCAAGAGAATCCAACTGAATCTAGGAACCATCCAAAAATGTTGACTAGGTTAGTCAGTCGGTCAGATGTCAGTCTATATTTCATGGTTATGTTCTTAAACTAATCCAAGATCCACCAAGTGAGGAGAGTAGCTATGATGGATCATTACAAGTATCTTCTTTGATTGCTATATATTGAATTTTCACTTTGATTTATGGGCCATGATGATTTAGGATAAATGCGGTAGGCGCTGTCACTTATCTGGTAGCCATGCAATTCCATGATCTGAGCTTAAGCCTAGTAAATAATTGGACATTCCTTCTCTTTTATCTTCTTGTTTATTTACCAAATAGAATCAAGAGCTCACGGTGCTATTCAGATGGACTCTGGGTGCGTTGGAGTTCTATCTTGGTTTCTATGGTCTTTTCCTTTTTGCAATCAAGAGCTCACAACGCTCTCCCAATGGACTCTGGGTACATTGGAGTTCTATCTTGGTTTTCTTTTTTCTTTTGTTTGGATTGTTCAGAGGGCAAAGCAATATCTAGATGGTCAATATCTTGGTGCTTTTGGCTCTCTATCTTTTCAAATAGGGAACATAGCTGAACCTAGATGGTCAATATTTGGGTGCACTAAGTTCTCTTTCTATTCAATCTCTCTACTCCTTTTGGCTATCAAGAGGTCGTGGCGGTATCTAGATGGTATGTGATCTGGATGCATTGGACACTCTTCAAAATTTCATAAAAAGATGCAATGATGACAAATATTGGAAACAAGGGCAGCAACTTGGGACACTCATCCTTTCTACCAATTCATATCTACCAAAATAAGCAAAAATCCTTTCTATCATTCCATATCTATCAAATCAATCCCAAAGAACATATTTCCAAACAAACTTCCTTCTAACTAACACATGCATTGCTTAGATATTTTGCGCATAATAGATTGCATTCATTCTATTTAAGTGCATCAGAAAAAAAAACAAAAAAAATATCACAGTTGCATACATGGTAAATCATAAATAACATGCATCCATAAGCATCTCATATAAACATGCATTTCATTTCCACCATCCTGCATAAACATGTTAGTATCATAGGAAAATCATATCATACATTTAAGAGTATGCATAATAGAATCACATTGCATAAAGCTTTTCAACATCTAACATAATCATGTAGAAACCATAAATATATCAAGTAAATCAATAGATGCATCTCATGTAATCCAAATATCTGAGTACAATGAAGGGTCGCAAGTCTGAACACAAGGAGGTAATCAATATATATATCAATAAATATCAGTGTGTCAAGATACAATAATGGATAAGTCTCAGAGTATACCAAAGGAGCATCACTACAAAAATGGAACATGATACAAAGGAGGAAATGGTATCGAATCAGCATGTGCTACCCCCACCCTCATCGCCATGTGTACGAGGGGGTGGCATATTAGATGCAGGTCTCTGTGAGAAACTAGGAGCACCAACACCACTACTCTATGACCTTTGTGCCCTACTAGATCTCTGTGAGGCTATATAAATGGGAACCCTCTGCTCTGCAGGAACTGCACTCTCATAGTGACACCTCTAATACTCAATCTCTCTCTGGGAATCATGCCCAGATCTATAGTATCGGTCCAAAACATCCCGATGTGAGGCATCCTAAACACTTTCAATGAAATCTCAAACCTTCACTCGAGTCTGTCACTCTCTAGTCTTTGTCACAGTCATCCTAGCCTTAGTTGTTGTAACCCTAGCCTCCAAAGCAGTAGCATGAGCATCAGTAGAAGCAAGTCTGGCTTGTAAATCATAAACCTGTTGCGTGAGTCTCTCCAGATCGGAAGGATCTACATCCATCCCTCCCATGGACACATCCATGTCCCCCTCCTCAACTCTGTCACCCAATCCCTCATCACCCCTCCCCCTCACCACCCAAAAATCCTCACTCTCAGAACTCTCACCAATACTGCTGCCTGTACTGCCACTACCAATGGAGGAGATCGAACCTGCACTCTCTACATCCAAGGCATCAATGTCTATATCACCTATCTCAACATCCACATCCTCCACAATCACCCTATCCTCCTCTCTCGGAGCCAACACAACACTAGCACACTGACATACTCTCCACACTAACTGAGGTGCCTCCTCCTCCATTGCCTCCTCATCCTCCAAAATGGCCCTTAATCCAACTCTCTGACTATCGCTCCGCCCATCGCTTGTCTGAACCCCACCACCAGCACCCCCATGACCAAGATCATCTCCACCATCATCTCCCCTCCCCCATCCTCCATCTTTACCTCTATCCTGTCCTCCATCTCGGCCCCCATCTCTACCTCCATCTAAGCCTCCAACTCTACCTTTGTCTCGGCCTCCATCTCTCCCTCCGTCTTGATCACCCCTACCTCATCGTACATGTTGGAGCCTCCTCATGATAGTCCTAGCAATGGGATGAGAGACATCTGTAAGTGAAATAGGATGGGTCTACACCCATCAAGCACCATACTAAGGAGTGGTGCCTACAAAATAATCAAATTCAAATATTAGTACCACATCAGATAAAGCAACAAGTATCATAAAGCAAATAGACTAAGAGAGAAGTAAGGAAACTACACAAAAAAATCATTGCACAAACATACTTGCATCAACAGTGGCAGATCACCATGTCCACAGAATAGGGGGTAAGCCTGTAAACTCAGTCTGCATAGCATCAAGTGATACGACTCCACCCCAGACTGAAGTATCCCTCGACCTACGAGCAAAATAGGCATATGTATCAGACACATCTTGCTGCTCCCCGAACTATCGCAACACCCTGTCGGTGTTGTGAAAATCAATCATATGTACATGGTCAGTGAAATGACCAATCAAATATCTCTGCTGATGGAAAAAAGGAAGATGGATATCATCTCCATCCCACACAGGGCACTCTCTATATGATCTCCAAATTAAATAGGGCATCATATCTAACTGCTGACACCAATACAACAAATGACCCATGTGGGTCTGAACAATGGCTCCATCATACATGAAGACATAAGGCCTATCTATAGGCAGATCACGAGAACCAATGGGATGACACACAACAATGTGCTCCCATGCCCATATTTGTAGAAGGGTAGCACTGTGTGTGTATATTTGTGCACCTGTTATCTGCAACACAACACTTCAATAAGTCATTTTGTTAGTGAGAAACAAGGGTTAATGAACATATAAACCATAACTTTGACTTATTTCTTTCTAACTAGGATGAGTGTAGAAAATAACATAAAATCCCTCAGATTATGCTAAATACCAGTGACATAAACAACCTAGCATGAAAGATTTAGTTTAAAAACAACTATTCAACTATTTAGCATGCATATTACTCTAAAATGGATATTATAAACATATGACAAAGTGACTAATGGAGAGTGTATGAAGCTAGGAATGAATGGGTAGCATAAAAATGCTTTGAGATTCCTTCAAAATCTTGGCATAACAACACTATAATTCAAAATTTGGGGCTTATTATGAGCTATAAATCCCTTCAATTTATAGAGGAATGGGAGAGAGAGAGGGGAGACAAGGTTGATTAATGAAGCCCCTAAGGTCATTAATGAGATGTAAGAGCCATTAATGCCTTGGGAATTAATGAGGCATGGGTAAGAGGGAATATCTAGTAAGGGTTATTAATGGCATTCATTTAAGAGGTATGGGAGGGTGTAAGGCTCAACTTGGCAAGTTGGTCCTTAGAGAAACCATGCTTGAGAAAGTTGACTTTCTCAAGTGGGTTGAGTTGTTAATCATTCCTTAATGGAATGTGACAACATTAGGAGGTGGGTTAGGATTAGAATTAGGATTAGGATTAGATTAGCAAGGGTGGAATGTGTTGAAATGGGTTAGAACCCAAGGTAGAAGTGGTTGAGATAGGTTAGGTTGGGGTTTAAGGGAATATAAATGAAATGAATTAAACTTATTTAATTCATTTAAAATATAGGATTTTAATTATTTAAGCATTTTATTGCTTTTTAATAATT
>MU227058.1:1162979-1179439 GCA_018584345.1 Thuja plicata
ATTTTGGCTAAAAGTAAATAATTTAGTGTTTTGATCACTTTTAGGAGATTAAATTGATTTCAAAAGAATTATGCCAAGCAGTAATAGGGTCGTTTGGACATAATTGGGGGTATGATCACACTTAGGGAAAATAGGGTCCATATTTGGAATAGACCAAATTCAGGTGGTTACATTTGCCCCTCTTTGAATTGATGTGCAAGCAGCATATTGATTCAAAGAAAGTTTTTGATTTTGACTTCAGAAAGATTGAGAATTCTGTTCTTGGTTGTCGAACGAAATGTTGATGAGATCAGTCTCACACTTGATCAAACTGATAGAATTGATTTTGAGCTTGGTTGTCGTCCAAATATCAATAAAAGATTTTAAAGATATTAATCCTGAACTTGGTTGTTGTCCAAAGATTGATAATACTAATTCTGAACTTGATTGTCGTCCAAAAGCCAGTATAAATTTGTCAGGAGCTTAATAAGAATCTTTTAAAATGAGGAAACACAAGATATCCATCTCACGAGAACCAAAGCTTTCTATCCAACAGTTCCCACTTTAGTCAAGGAAATTGTTATGCCCCTAGTTTGTTTGATAATGAAGTCATTTTTAATGCAGTTTCAAGCAAAAATTTAATTGATGATAGTGTGATCATGCCCCCTTGAGAACGAAATCGAAGGAAAAGAATAAAATCCCTCAGTTGAAAGAATGTATCACTTGCAGGAAGTGGTTAGGGCAAGAAAGAATAGAATAGAAGAAGTGGGAAAAGATGGTGTATTTAAAAATAAACACATGATTACCAAGTTAATTACATGAAAATATGAGTGGTGAGATGGATAAAATGATGTCAGACCAAGATTCATAATAAAATGTACATTTGGATAGATTCTTGGAACAAATGAAGCAAATCTGCAATCTTTGAAAGTGTCATAAGAATGGTACTGTGCTTCTGAAAACATTGTAGGCACCTTTGATTTGGTTCCCGATTGATTAGAAAGAGAATAAAATGTAGTTTTAGTTGCCGAGGAGGAGTTTCAGAACTCCTAAATGTCTTAAAAAACCAATATAAGTCTCAAAATTTACTATTTCACTATTCATTTTCACTTTCCTCCATAGTAATTTAGAGAGCTCTGTAGAGAAGATGGTAGTCCCTGTGAGGAAGCATCATTTCGAGATGAGTCAGTGACATCAACGCCCTTCTGACTACCCACCACCGGTAAGTGCTCGTAAAACTACCTTGTGAATTTTGCAAAATCCAATTTCATGCATTTTGTAGAAGTTATGGTCTTTTGAATTTTGAATCGCATCTAGTATTTTGGATCACAACTTGTAAATCCCATGTCGCATCCGCTATTTCTTGGATTGCATCCGGTGTTTCCAGATTCCTGTGTCGCATCCAGGATACCCAGGATCGCATCCTGTTTTCCTTGTTTTTGTATTTATTTTAGTTGAAATTCATCAGTGTGTTGTACCCTATCGGTTTAGGCTCATACCCTATATTTAGGGTCACATCCTATATTTTGGGGATCACACCCTATAAACTCCATCACATCCTGTATTTCCAGGATTATATCTGGTAAAATGGATCGCACCCTTCTGTTGTAGAATCGCATCTGGTTGGGAGACTTAGAAATTTAATCTTTTTGACCCATTTGTGTGCCACAAACTTGGAATTATTTAGCTGATTAGGAGTTTGCCCCTTTGTTGTAGATAGGATACTGATGTATTGTTTTTTTTGTCCAAAATAGACCTAGTTTGAGGTAGTCAAATTTCATGGCTCTTACCCTAGTTGTGTGCTTGCATTTTCTGGACTACTTTCAGATGATGACCAGACTATCGTGATCCGATGCAGATTACGCTCTTTGATGGGTTTACCCAAGATAGGGTAAACCGAGGGTTGTTGACTGCTCTTGCCAAGAGATGGCACTCAGAGCACAACACCTTTTATTTTCCGACTGGTGAGATCACAGTGACTCCTGAGGATGTCTGGCGGATACTTCAGGTGCCGATGATCGGGCATGAGGTGCGATTTGAGTCGACGGTGGCCATGGCGATTGGTGCTGCACGTAGATATTTCTAGGATGACACCATCGACCAGAGATATCTTTCTTGGGATTATATGGTCAATCATTACGATCAATTATCTATGTATTTAGCAGGTTTTGTAGGCAGCATCCTGATGCCAGACAGGGGTTAGCATGGATTCATGGTCGGCTGGGTAGATATGATTGAGAAAATGGTTACCCACCAATGAAGATTTGCATGGGGCAGTTGCATTTTAGCCCATATGTACCGAGAGCTTCATGAGTTAGTTTACCATTATACAAGGAGCATGACCGTGGGCATTCTTATTCTTCAAATCTGGGCCTAGGAGCACATCCCTATGACATGGCTGATTGTAGACAAACAGAGGGTACCAGAGTAGCCTTATGTTTATATGTATGCAGGTCTCATTTAGCAGCCTTGTCTGGGCAAGGTTGAGTACTGGTGCCATTTGTTTGATGATATGACTGAGGTTGTTTGGCGACCATATTTAGATTGCGAGGAGTGGACCTCAGATGCATGATGGGTACCCTTTTTATTCTAGAGTTGGTATCTTATTAGGAGGACCAGATATGTCATAGAGCGGTTCATCCATACCCGGGTGTTGAGATAGTATGGTCATCATCAGGGTAGGATACCTGATATCACTGTGTATGCACAGGTCTGGGATGAGGCAGCATTATGGGGTGCTCAGTTACAGTATGAGACAACACACCAGGAGATCCGTGATATGGTGGGAGTAGACTGGGATCTCCGCCTTGATGTTGCTAATGTAGGTGTCTCTGATGGATATGCTATGGAGATGCTTTAGTACCCTTTTCCTCATTTTATAGTACCAAAGGAGATCATTCCTTGTATAAAGGAGCCTTTGATTATGATCCTGAGGATCACCCAGCCAGGGGGAGAGGAGGAGTGCAGAGAGATAGGGCCCCGGGTAGGCATGGAGGTCAGGATGGTGGTAGGGATGGTAGAGATCACTGACATCCCCCTCCTGATGAGGATGATGGTGGAGATGATATGGGTGGTGGTGGTGAGGTTGTCGATATAGGTGGAGCCAGTGGCAGTGGGCAAGGGAGGTGCTAGAGGTTCAGATTTATAGCTCCACAGAGAGATCCTAGTTTTCTCCTTACTAGGGATCAGCAGAGATAGAGGTAGCAGAGGTCATAGGATAGACCTCAAGATAGGGGATAGGATAGGTCTCAGGATCAGGATATAGGTAGAGATGGAGATCCCCTTTCTAGATGCAAGTAGGAGACAAAGTTGCTCTGAGCCATGATTACTGCCTTAGAGGCCCGGGTAACCACTGCAGATGCCCTACTAGCAGATAGGGATACACAGCTTGAGCGTCTAAGAGCAGAGAGGGATAGACAAGGTGAGATACTTAGAGCGGAGAGAGATGCACATGCTCAGATGATAGTTCACCAGGGGCAGAGGGCCACATATTACTATGACCTTTATCATGCAGTATAGCTAGAGGGCTAGAGAGCACCTTCCTTTTCATGATTGGCTTAGTAGTCAGAGTGGGCCATGCCACCTCCAGCAGCTCCTTTTGTACCACCTCCTCCTCCTCCTCCTGATCAGGGAGAGGGGGTGGGGCAGAGTTGATATTGTGTACCATCTTTATGACATGTGTATCTTGAGATTACATTTTTATATCTAGATCCTGCTGAGATCCCTCTTTTGTATATGACATTCATACATATATATATGATTCATTCAGCCTCACTGATACTCTGGTACTTTTTATGCATATTGTTCCATATTTTAATCTGTACCATGTTGTGATATATATATCTGATGCAGCTTCCTGATTCTGACATGTTTCATGAGTTCCCTTTGCTTTGATAGATGTGGTAGATGTATTTTGCACATGTGATGATATCTTGGTCTCTTGACGAGTTAGATTTAGACATCATTGTTGATTTTATTACTGATATAAATATGTTTTAAATGATACGCATGTGAAGATGCAAATGTATGTTTCTTTTGATTTTCCCTTGTGCCAAATAGATGTATGGATGCACTTTAGGATGTAAAAGTAAAAATGCAATACATGGATGCTTTGTTTTGGTATTTTCCCATTGCTTCTTTTCATGAATGCAAAATGTATGCTATGGATGTGCAATGATAGATATATCAGTAATATGGATGTTTGTAATTAACTTGATTTAGAAGAAGAAAATTGAATTAATTTGGAGCTCATAATGCCTTTAATGCTTCTCCTTTCTTGTTTATATCCCATGAAATTTTTACGAATGCAATAATATGAAGATGCTTAGGAATTTGTCACTGGTATGCAAATGTATAGCTTTTTATCATCATTGGGGACTCTTTCGAAATGGATACCACTTGATAGTATAACCATCACTAATACCCACTGATATTATGAAAGTATGAATACTATGTTTTATTGAAATTTTGGAAATAGACTTAGGCATCAAGGCATAGAAGCCAGGATAACAAAATAGTCACCTTCCTTTTAATATACCAGATTCTGAGTAAGGCAAGATATTAGACCCGCAATGACCTTGAAAATTCATATCCTTGGGTACATTATGATTCGTATACCTTAGTAAGAATTTGGATCCAAAAATAGACAAGGAAATTGTTTCAAGCTCAGCGTTGTTTACACATAACGAAGATCGAGATATATGCGGCTATCTACCCATAGTAGTAGCTCTTACCATAAACATCCAAGTTAGGTGAAATTTATAGGATCATTTGGAACAATCACCATATGCAGAAATTCAAGAAAACATTATGCCCCCTATCCTTGTGACCCTTTGTCTTTGCGTAGATGTCATTGAGTAACTAAGAAGACATAATAAATCATCAATTGTGAATCAATCAAATAAAATTATAACTGCTTAGATGCCCCTAGTTGAAAACATCATCAGGACATAAAAGAATCATAATCAAACCAATAGCAAATTGTGTGTTTAAGTAGTACTTGTTCAGTCATCTGTCAAACACAGTAAAGATTCATCAATCAAAAAATTGGAATATAAGAAATATGGTGTTCCACATCTGTGCATCGAGAGAATAATCCGTTCCTATTTGCAATCCAAGATAGCCTTGTAGGAACTCTATTAATGTAAATGTCACGTTTGGATATGTGATGTTTGAAAAGACACCCTTGTTTTGGAAAGTGACATTTGTTTTGCATGTATCAAGAAACATTGTGTTCATGAGGCAAACCATCCTAGAGCAGCCTAGCAACTGCAACTTACCATGCCAAAAAATATGCCCCTAGTGCAGAATGACTTATTCCTAAGATGTAAATGTAGACAAATCCCAAGCGAGGATAAGATAGCCATTTAGAAAATGAAGTCAACATATGAGCACAGGTAAAATTATGAAGGCCTAGTATCAGTAGTGCATTGATAGATGGAGCACAGAACACAAGTGACACCTGATTGCCAGGTTTTCATCACTTGGCCAGATCTTTTCATTTCCATTTGCTACCAAGATGCCTATTTTACCAAGTGCTCATCAAGGCACTTTTCTCTTTTTCAATTTTTTTGCTATTTTTGCTTTTTTGAATTTTTTTGTAGTATCAAGGCACCCATTTACCAAGTTTTCACCAAAGATACCCTTTTCTATAGGACCTTTTCCATTGTTTTTGGATTTATTCAGGATCAATTTTATGAATGTTTTTGGTATTTTGTAAAAACTTTTTGTTGTACAGGCTCTGTTAGCCAAACATCAAGCGTAGAACCACTTCAAATGTAGAGTATTGATAGGATCTGGAAGAATGTCCCCTTCAGGGGTAGCTAGTTGATAAGCTTCAATCCCAAAAGTAGCAGTGATAACATAAGGTCCCATCCAATTAGGTTCAAACTTTCCTTTCTACTCTTTGTTAGGCTGGTTCTTAGGATTCTCTTTTAGGATGAGATCTCCCACTTCAAATTTGCATGGTTTAACCTTCTTGTTGTAGCCTTTGGACATGCATGCTTGATACACCTTCAGATGGTCAAATACCTATTGTCTACGCTCATCTAGTAAGTCCAGAGAATTTACCCTATCTATGTGGTACTGCTCATCAGTAACAAGACCTTGTAAAGATATCCACAAAGATGGGATTTCGACCTCAATGGGTAGTACTACCTCAGGGCCATAGACTAGAGCAAATGGCGTGGCTCTAGTTGGTGTTCTGATGCTTGTTCTTTAGGCCCATAGTGCCAGATTCAGTTGTAGATGCCAGTCTCTGCCAGACTTACTCATAGTTCTGTGTAGAATCGTGAGAATATTTTTGTTTGATGCCTCAGCCTGTTCATTACCTTGAGGGTAATATACTGAGGAGCAATGTTGAGTGATATGGAACTGTTCACAAAGGTCATCAATGTCTTGATTTTTAAATTGGCCCCCATTGTCTATTACAATTGAAGAGGGTATCCCATATCTACAAATAATGTAGTTTAGAATGAACATATCCACCTGTTTTCCAGTGGCTTTGATTAGCGGCATGGCCTTGACCCACTTTGTGAAATACTCAGTGGTCGTAATGATGAACTTGTGTCCATTTGAAGAGTTGGGATATATTTTTCCAACCAAGTCAAAGGCCCATTGTTGAAATGGTCAATGTGTTATGAAAGGTATAAGTTCTCTAACATGCGCATGGATAAGATTTCCATGTGTCTGGCATTTAAGACAGGCTTTTGAAAATTAAATAGCATCTTTCTCCATGGTAGGCCAGTAATAGCCTACTCTGAGCTGTTTCTTGGGTAATGAAAAGTCATTTGAGTGTGATCCACATACACCTTTGTGGACTTTTTTTAATGCTAGATTGGACTCTTCGAGTTCTAAACACCTAAGAAGTGTACCATCAAGACCGCATCGATATAGGTTGTTAGTTATGAGGACGTAGCACGATGTTGTCCTAATCAGGGATCTTTTCTCATTTCTGGATAGATTATTAGGGATGGTATGGTCGGAAAGGTAAGCAATGATATTGGCATACTGAGATTGGTTTGGGGTATTCAAAGCACATATTACCTGGTATTTAGGGGTATCAAATGCAGGATAGGATAGTTCTTCCACCAAGAAGTCATAGAAGAATTGATGTTCTTCTAGTTGTAACATGGACACCAAGGTAGCCATAGCATCCGCAGCTTTGTTTTCTGATCTTGGTATCTGTTGGAAGGTGACGAAGACAAAGTATTTCTTCAGGTCATCAACTAGTTGCTTGTAGGGCATCAAATTTTCATCCTTTGTTTGATACTCCCCATTGACTTGATTGATAATTAGTTGGGAGTCACCATATACATGTAACTCTATGATCTTCCATTTCATAGCTAGCTTAAGACCGTTTACCAATGCTTCATATTCTGAAATATTGTTGGTGCATGGAAACATCAACTTGTAAGATTTGGGAATCTTGTAGCTCTGAGGAGTTATGAAGAGAACTCCTGCTCCAGATCCTTGTTGAGTGAATGAAGCGTCAAAGTACATCTTCCATGGATATTCAGTCAAATGCATGATTGTTTCACTAGGGAATTCAATTAGTAAAGGTTCATCATCCTGGAGTGGTGAATCAACCAATTGATCTGCAAGGACCTATCCTTTGATAGCTCTTCGTTCTACATATTCAATGTCAAACTCACTTACAATTAGGACCTATTTTGCCAAACGTCATGTTAATGTTTTTCTGCTCAAAAGATAATTTAGAGCATCAATCTTAGAAGTGAGCTTTATTGTATGAGAGAGCATGTAGTGTCTCAATTTTTGTGATGCGAAGGCGACTGCTAAGCATGCTTTTTCAATAATGCTATAATTGAGCTCATAGGCAACTAGTGTTCTACTAATGTAGTAGATAGCTCTTTATTTCTTTGTGTCATCCTCCTAGGCCAGCAATACTCCTAGGGATGTAGTTGTAGCTGAAATGTATAGGAGTAGGGGCTTTCCATGAATAGGAGGAATAGCCAAGTATCCTTTCAATTCTCTAAAGTTTTCTTTGCAGTGTTCATCCCATTTGAAGGTAACCCCTTTATGTAGTAACTTAGTAAAGGGTTGTGCCCTATCTAAAAGTAGGGACATGAATCTTCTGATGGACTAAAGTCTTCCTTGTAGCATCCTCATTTGACTGATGTTCCATGGAGGAGCCATCTCTAGTATAGCTTTAACTTTAGCAGGGTCTACCTCAATTCCCTTCGCTGAAACAATGAATCCTAGGAGCTTTCCTGATTGGACCCCAAAGGCACATTTATTTGGGTTGAGCCTGAGTTGGAATTGTTCCATTCGATCCAATATCTTTCTTAGGTCAGCAATGTGAGTACCTCTTTCTTTGGATTTAGCCAATGTGTCATCCATGTAGTCCTCCATGTTTTTGTGCATCATGTCATGGAATATAGTTGTCATGGCTCTTTGATATGTTGCACCGACATTCTTTAACCCAAAAGGCATGACATTCCAACAAAATGTGCCCCATGCGCATGTAAATGCAATTTTCTCTTGATCCTTAGTGGCAATCTTGATTTGATTATAGCCCGAGAATCCATCCATTAATGAATACATCTAGAAGCCTGTTGTAAGGTCTATGATCATGTCAATGTTAGGTAGAGGGAAGTGATCTTTTAGACATGCTTTGTTCAAGTCTCTGAAGTCTGTATAGATCCTGATAGATTTATCAGATTTAGACACGGGGACCACATTGGAGATCCATCCCACATAGGCAATCACTCGAATAAACCCAGCTTTTAACAACTTCTCTAGCTCTGCTTTTACTAACAATGCAACATGAGGATGCATCTTTCTAAGTTTTTGTTTTATGGGCTTGATCCCGGGAGCTATAGATAAGTGGTGCATGATTAGATTAGGATCTAGCCCTGGCATATTCATATAGGACCATGCAAAGTTAATCTTCTTCTCCTTTAGGAACTCTGTGAACTGTGTCTTCTCTTCTTCTGATACAGATTGTGCAAGGTGGACTATTTGAGGAGTTTCAACAGTGCCCAAGTTTACTGGCTGTGTTGGTTCAATCAGTACTAAAGACCTTTCCTGAAAGTGTTTAGGGAGGATATCAAGAGTCTCATCCTTTGGCACCTCTGAGAGGTTTTCACCATTGGATACATCTTTTTTCTTTACTATTTTGGGATCTGATACTGCCACAGAGTGGTTTTCACCATCAGTCCTCTTTTTCTTTTTATTTCTCAGTTTTTGACTAAGAAACCTAATATCCTCCTGTGACATGTTCTCGCTCCTTGCATTGGTGGAAGAAGGGTAAGGTTCATAAGCATTGAGATAACAAGATAGGGTGTGGTCATTAGAAAAGTTGAGGATAGGAGTAGGATCTATTTCAGTCCAATCAATTAGGTCTGGAAGTACCAATGTTAGGGAGTTAGACTCTGGAAAGGACAACATTGTGTTAGCATCAAGACCATTAACTAACATGCCATGATCTGTTAAGTTAATTTCTTCAATATTTAGATCAATAAGAGTGAGATCGTCATTAAAAGGGTCATTGTTAGTTATATGCGGACAAAACTCTAGTGACTCGTCAGTAGAAATCTCATCATTGTCTCTCCGTAAAAGGAGGCTTCTTGCTTGTAGCCTATGAAATTCCTCTAGACTTATATATTCACCAGTTTCTCCATCAATGATCGGGGGAAGGAACTCTTCTTCCACTTTAGGATTATCAGTGTCATTGGGAGGAGTGTCAGACTGTTTACAAGGAGCTGAGGGTGCCACGAACATGTAAATTGTATCTATTCCAATATCTTCAGTGGCAACATATAACTCTTCCCACTCATAGTCATGAGAGTCACTTATTTCATCATCAGATCTATTTAAGTATTCAGCAATGGTTATCTGTTGTACCCAGTTAGCCATCTGTAGATTAGAGTGTGGTAGATCTAGGACACGTGAAATTGTGACCAATTGCCCCCAGTTAGGATGTAAATCTTATTGTCGGGGTGTCTCTTGAGTAATTGTTGCTATGGTGTCTCCTACCTCTTGAATGGGAGGTTGTGCTAGTAAAGGGGTGTGAAGATCTTGTGGTACCTCAAAGATGGTTACGTAGCATTCTCCTTGGTAGTTGGGGTCCTGTGTGCAACCATGTAACAATTTTTCATAGGACCGCAGCTCTAGTTCATCTATTTCATCACTCCCTTTGTGGACTCTCTTTTGAAGCGGGTTTATCAGTTTTAGTATTAAAACCCAATCCTGTTTTATCTCTGGTATTCCAGAACTCCATGGGTATAGGTTCAATAAGCCCTTGTACTATGTCATTTAGAGGTCCTTTGCCTTTGTATCCCATCTATTTGAGGAAATCATATCCCATTCCATACTGTTCTAGGGATATCTTCACATGTTTGACCTTAGCCTCCACCGGTTCTCCTTTGGAAAGCCAGTCCAAGACTGCATGTTCTTCTGTGTTATCTGAAGAAGATGTGGATGCCTTTACCATGCTAGTTGTTTTGTGTATTTCTGGCTCCTTGGATGCTATAGGTGTGAATGTTGTTGAAGGTTTTCCATAGGATCTTGGTGACACCAGAAGTTCTGTCATTAAGGGAGTTAGGTCCAGCTTGTCCTCTCCCATACCTATTTCTTGAAGTTTCAAGGTTTTGCTAAAACCCTTCATAACCATGTCCTTGTTAGTTTCAAGAGAAACTACATCCATAGCATCTTTGTTGTGCGGGATCATGCTACTTGCTTTGATATTGTTACAAGTGTAGTTAGCGTCTGCAGGAATCGTCACTTCCACCCCATTATGTGGGAATTTTATGCATTGGTAGTAAGTGGACGGTATAGCTTGCATTTCATGAATCCATGGTCTCCCCAATAGGATATTGTAGGCCAATGGTAGATCTAGAACTTGACATATGACATTCCTCTCAATCAGTCTAACTCTGATAGGTAGAACAATAAGACCTCTGGAGGATCTTTCTTCCTCATCATAAGCTTTGATGGTTTTCTTGCTTCTAGAGTCAATTGTTTGTTCTGAGAGACCTAGTCTCTTGATTAGATCCAGTGTACATATATTCAATCTTGCACCTCCATCTATCAACACACATCTAACACAGGATTTATGAATAAGGACTTCAATATGGAGGGGTTGATTATGTGGATGTGTCAATGACTTGTCATCCTCTTCAAAAAAGGAGAGGTAGTGTGGCGTTGAGATGTGATTGACCATCGCTTGGAATTTGTCTATATCAATATTCTTAGGGACGTTAGCAACATGTAGAGCCTGTTCTAGGATTTCCCTATGTATGGTGGATATTTTGAGCAACTCAAAAATAGAAATTTTGGCAGAGGTTCGTTGCAATTGATCTACCAAGTCATATTTTGCTCCAGGAATAGTAACCACATGTTTTGATGCTGGTTTAGGAATAGTTACAATAGGAACCTTGGATGTTGATGTTGGTTTTGGAGGTCCTTTGATTGTGACATGTGCTTCGCTCTGTGTTACTACATTCGAGTGGAATGAGACACCTTTGATTGTGACCACATTGATGGATTCGGTTTTAATGTCAAGCATATTGATCACATTGTCATCCTTGGAATAGGTGTAGTTTACCTCATTAATCTTCCCTTTAGATGTTTCTCCTCGATCATAATTAGGAAAGGGTTTGTTGAATGTTGTATGATCATCATTGGTAATGTGTCCATCTACTTTGATCTTACCTCCTTCAATGAGGTCTTGGATGACATGTTTAAGCTTGAGGAAATTATTAGTCTTGTGTCCCTTGTTTTTGTGGAAGACACAATAGGAATTATCATCCCACCACTTGGGTTTGACTATTGATTCCCACGGCTTGGAATCTGGGATTGTAAGAACTTTTTTATCCAATAGTGTTTTGAGAACAGTCTCAAGAGGCTCTCCCAAAGGAGTGAAAGTTATTTGGGGTTTTGAATTCCATGTTCGACCCTTGTTATTAGCATTATTTGCTTTGGGTATGAGATTTGTTACCTTAGCATCCTTGCTTGCTTGCATGCCATTGGTTAGGTTAAATACCTTGGGTTTAGGATTAATGTTAGAGGCATCAACCACTCCGTCATTAATAACATTTTTTTTTGTTTTCACCATTTAGGCTTGGAGTTGGAGTTGTTGGTCTTGTTTTCATTTTGAAGGGTGATCTCTCCCCTTTTGACCATGACTTCCTCAATATGGAGGGCATTTTTAATCATTCTGGCGAAGCTTGGAGAGTCTTGCATTTGTAAAGCGTAGTTCAACTCAAACACTAGATTATTAATGAATATCTCCATCTTCTCTATTTTGGGAATGGCCCTTGAATATCGTGCAAAAATCTTCCTCCATCATTGTAGGAAGTGTGTAAATGATTCACCAGTTCTTTGTTTGGTATTACATAGGTCCATCATAGTTACGTCATGTTGGATTTTGTAGGAGTAATGTTGGATGAATCGTTGGATCAACTCCTCGAATGTCTTGACCTTAGGGTTTAGTTTTGAGAACCACTCCATGGCATTACCTCCTAGACTTCCTAGAAACAGTCGCATGAGGTATGTAGGTTCGTGCATGTATCCTATGCTAAGAGCACAGAATTCCCTCACATGGTTGTGTGGGTCAGTTTCTCCCATGTACTTGTCATACTCTGGTCTTGCCACGTTGGGAGGAAATGGGACCATAGTGATACTCTTGTCAAAAGGAAATGGACAAATGGCGTCCAAAGAGTATTTTGTCTTGGGTTTCTCTTTCTCTTGTTTAAGGTTTGTGAGCTTTGTTTGCATCAAATTGAGTTGTTTGGTGAGAATAGATATTGGATTTGGTACCTCCTTTTCCTTGAGTTGTTCTACATCATAATATTTAGGCAATTTGACACCCATGGAAGCTAAATGAAGTATATTTCTTTATCCTCATCAATCATCCTTTCCATTATCTGGTGGAACCTCTTGCTTTGTTTGAGTTTTTCATATTCTTCTTTAGTGATTTCGTCCTCACTGCCGGATTCAAATAAAGGACATTTGAACTTGGGTTCTTCTTCTTCATCAGTATCTTTGGGTTTTTGGTGTTTTCCATTGTTATATTTCTCAAAGGTCTCACTCCATCTGTGAGTGTCACTATCCATTTGAGGGGAATCTAGATTGAGCAGGGAACTACGAGAAGTTTCTCCTTGAAAGTGTGGTGTTTTAGGAGGCACTTTTGATCCTTTAGATGTGTACTTGTTGCGTCTTGTGTTAACCATGAAGTTGTTTGTCAACTTTTGTCGATGTTTCCCAATAGTGCAAGTGAGAGTTTCAAATTGTTCAAGTGGGTGTGTCTAGGTAAAAGTAATTGTTTGTTGTTGGTGGACGTAAATGACTCCAGCGTCAGAGGGTTAGAATGCCTTGATAGTGAGCTGGGAACCAAGTTGTTGGTAGAAAGTGGGTAGACCACATGTATTGAACTGATCGTGAAAGACTGACTAAGCATGCAAGGTAGATGTTTTGAAATTTTTTTGAAAGTACAATAGGGAGACCAGAAAAGACAACAGGAACCAGCTAAAGAGACAAAAGGGTATCCTAATCAATTGAGACTTTCTAAGAATTTATCTTGCAAATACCCACTGTCCTGAATGTGAGATCCCAGATGCGAGCCTCTAATGACACCAGATGCGAGCCTAAATCCTAGATGTGACTGTTTGCTAACCAAATGTGAGGCAGTATACCAAATGTGATCCTAAATACCAGATGTAATTTGGGAAATTCAGGATGCAATCTTATGATGTCTTTGTCAATTTTGGTCAGTTCTAAAAAGTTCATTTTCGAAGTGCGTGAAGTTGCTTGTTTCCAGATTGTGTTAAGAGGTGTCGTAATGAGTGAAAAACACTTGTACTCTAGGGTTTGAAATTTGTTGATTGTTTTGAGGAGCTTATCTTTTTAATGGTTTTTTGAACACATCAAACAGCGTTGCATTGTTAGGGAGGTGAAACAGACACACATCTTTTTCCTATTCTCTAGGTGGAGGATGAAAATATTTGCTCATTGACTCAGGTACACACTCAAATGCTAATCAGAATACAGCCATCACCAAGCACGCAATGGCTCTAGTCATAATGTTGTATTAGCCGACTCCAAACACAATTGAGGGCACAATATGACGAGTGTCTTGGGGCAATTACTTTTTGCCTTGCACAAAGATTATCACCCTTTCGGGGGTGAATCAGGAATTCTTTCAGTTGAAGCTGTTGTAGATTATTGGGCAATCTATTCGAAACCATCCCCCATAGAATTGCACAAGGTAAAATTCAGGCGTATAACCCTATGAGTACCTGAATATATGTAGTCTTGCAAGCAAGATTCAAGCGGCTCCACTCTACATATACCCAAATATGTTCAAGGAATGATGTCAAAATTCCATGAAAAAAACCATCTCTGTCTTTCGAGGTTTTAGCCTACGAGAAAGAAACTATTTATAGTGAGTTGGAAGGGTTGGCGTAAAACCTGTCCTCGCTTGGGTCATTCCCGGGAGATTTTTTCCTCAATCGACAGGCCCTTTACTATTTAAATATATGTACCAAGGATTAGCGAGCTTTGGATGTCTGAATTTTTTATTCTTCTTCTGAAGAAGAGCATACTCTCCTAATCTAAACCATTTGCTCCCAAAATAGAATCAAACAAAGTGGTTCTTTCCCTCAAGCAATGTTGTGCCTGATTTAGATGTTCCTATTTTAATGAAAACAAGATTGCTTGAAAAGGAGATTTGCCTTGTTCAATTAGCCATGATATTTTAGTGAGTTGCTTGTCCAATTACTAATCCAAATTGAATTAAATGATTGAACTTGTTCTTTGATCCCACAGATTTAGTGCTTTGATTGTCCAAATTCTGATTCCAAAAGAAATTATACGATGTAGTTGTTCTTTGAACCACAAGATTTTAGTGATTTGTGTTGTTCATTTATTGATGCAAAAAGAATTAGGTGATGTATTTGCTTGTTCAGTTAACTCCAAATTATGTTCAACCCATAAACTGATGTGTGAGTTTCTGATTTTCCTTAAAAGGAAAAGAGCATAATCCTCTAGTCGGTTTAGTGATAGATTGGAATATGTATCTTAATTTTTAAAGCAAGTAAATAGAGGTCAAGATGGGGGTTGGGAAACCTGAAAAACCAAGTTAGTATCTGTTTATTTCAACTCCCACAAAAACCTTCAAGAACCATCTGCAAACAATATTTAGGCTGCAAGATACCAAAAACACAACTTGTCAAAATGTTAGAGTTAGGCAAACGAAGTGTGCAAACTTTCTAACCAGATGCGAGCCTAAAAAATCACTGAATGTGATACAGTATACTATATGTGACCTTGCTTACCAGATGTGATTCAATGCTTACTAGATGTGAGCCTAAACAAAAAATGATCTGGGAAATCCTGAATGCGAGCCTCATTTGCTGCAGTGCAAGTGCGTATCCCGGATGCGATCCTGAATGGCCAAAAATGACCCTGTAACAGAATTCTGGGCATGCAAATCAGTGAAAAAGTAATATTAAATGAGGCCAAGTTGGAAATCGAGCCCCACAGTGGGTGCCAAAATGTGTGTGTATATTTGTGCACCTATTATCTACAACACAACACTTCAATAAGTCATTCTGTTAGTGAGAAACAAGGGTTAATGAACATATAAACCATAACTTCAACTTATTGCTTTCTAACTAGGATGAGTGTAGCAAATAACATAAAAGCTCTCAGATTATGCTAAATACCAGTGATATAAACAACCTAGCATGAAAGATTTAGTTTTAAAAAAAATATTCAACTATTTAGCATTCATATTACTCTAAAATGGATATTATAAACATATGAGAAAGTGACTAATGGAGTGTGTATGAAGCTAGGAAGGAATGGGTAGCATAACAATGCTTTGAGATTCCTTCAAAATATTGGCATAAAAACGCTACAATTCAAAATTTGAGGCTTATTATGAGCTCTAAATCCCTTCAATTTATAGAGGAATGGGAGAGAGAGAGGGGAGAAAAGGTTAATTAATGAAGCCCCTAAGGTCATTAATGAGATGTAAGGGCATTAATGAGGGATGGGCAAGAGGTAATATCCATTAAGGGTTATTAATGGAATTCATTTAAGATGTATGGGAGGGTGTAAGGCTCAACTTGGCAAGTTGGTCCTTAGAGAAGTCATGCTTGAGAAAGTTGACTTTCTCAAGTGGGTTGAGTTGTTAATCATTCCTTAATGGAATGTGACAACATTAGGAGGTGGGTTAGGATTAGAATTAGGATTAGGATTAGATTAGAAAGGGTGGAATGGGTTGAAATGGGTTAGAACCCAGGGTATAAGTGGTTGAGATAGGTTAGGTTGGGGTTTAAGGGAATATAAATGAAATAAATTAAACTTATTTAATTCATTTAAAATATATGAATTTAATTATTTAAGCATTTTATTGCTTTTTAATAATTAAGGGGACTATAGCCATTTTAATTAAATTAAATAGGCTAGGGGAATGGGTTATTTGCAAGTGGATAATTGATTTAGGGATTTATTTA
>MU227058.1:1190803-1222395 GCA_018584345.1 Thuja plicata
GGGTTTCGTGATTCCTTTTATAAGGATTCACCTCTTAGTTTTCTTTACAGAGTTTTCACATCACATTGTAATTCATAGAAACATATTGTTAATATATTGTTTTCTGTTGCATACGATGTCTCCTCTGACTTTTTGGCCTCCATAGTCATTCTTCTCTTCTGTCTTTGCTTCTTTCTTGTGACAGTCATGCATGCAGGTGTTCTTGGGTGGATTTGTTTTTCTCAAATCTAACAGTTTCATAATTCTCAGGAAAATGCATAGCCTTTTCCCGTTCTTGTAATTTTGGCTTGATTTGAAGCACTACCAGCAATAGCTAACTTTGCCTTATTGGACTTACATACTCTCCATTTCTTCTCTCTAATCCATGGATTCAGAAGTTGGGATGGGGTTTGTTCCACTATTCTTTCTTCACATACTCCTTGAGTTTCAAAGAGACCTAGGTCATTTAGGCCTCCTTCCTCATCATTGGTGGCATAGTCTGAATCCCAGTCCTCTAAGCCTTCCCCATTATATCTAGAGCTATCAAAGGAGCTATTTAGGTTTCTAATCGGGGAGATTTCTACATCCTTGAAATGTAGATTATTATCTGCACCTTCATGCATATCTTGTGGTTGCCTTTGAAGGGCTCCCATTTGCTATAACTGTGAAAAAGGCATTGCTGGCCTATTTCCCTCCATTCTATTTATGGGGTCTGCCTAGTCCCGAAAGGCTAATGTTTCCATAACCACTTGGGGCATCTGATCTATTACTCTTTCCTGCTCCTTGTGAAGAGAAGCCTTCGGCACTGGGTTAATCTACATGTGATGTAAATCATTTGGAGTGCTTTCCAAACACTTTTCCTTTATTATCAGAGAAAGGGGTGTTTCCAAAACCCTTTGTGTGGAGAGTCTATCCTCCTCCCCATGATTCTTTCTGATATTTCCCCTTATAGCCTCTTCTCTTGCTATATTATAGTCCTTTCTCCATGGTGGGGTATTGAACTGTCCTCTATCCAAATTGCATATTTGATGTGCTATTAGTTTTGTTGATCTTTTCTCCTTTATTAAGTTCTCTAGTTCAATTTGGTCCAACAACGAATCCTCCTTCATCCCTTTTCCTTTTTTTTGAGCATCCAAATTAGTCTTTGTGGGAGATGTTGAGTTCTCCTCGCCTTCCCACACTTCAAGCGTTTGTTTCCAAGTGCCCTGCTTGGTTCCTAATATGATAAAATCTAGAACCGGGTTATTGCATTGAAGATTTATAAGGATTATAGGGTGTATCAATGAGTTTTTTTACTTATAACCTCCATTGCAGAGATGAAAGTGCCAATTTTATTTCCTATTTGCTCCAGCGTTACATCATCCCAGTATTCCATTAGGAGGTTATATAGATTCAACCACACCTTATATTCAGTTAACTTTTATTTCATAGGATAAAATTTTTCTATCTAGTCCTTTATGTAAACTCCCTATACATTGATTAAATAGGGTCCATTCTTTAGGATCTAATCTTTTTCCTCTTTAACAGACACTATTCCCATATAAAATCTGTTTGTAAGGGTTTTTAGTTTTAAGTCCTTACTCCATACCTAGTTACACCATTCACGGATGAGGGACACCGATGACCGTGGTCCCGTTCATTTGAAGAAGAAAGCCCTTTCTTTGAAGGATCCCACCACATCAGACCATAGAGGGTTTGAGATCATGAGTGTAGACATTACCTCATATTGGATATTCTCCTTTGGTTTGCTGGTTTGTTGGAGTGGTGCAACCTGTTGCTCCATTTCCAGAGGTTTCTTTGGTCGATAAAACTTGTGCTCAATCTTGGTGAAGTCAAAGTTTTTATCGATCTGTGTGTAAACTGGGGGCAAATTGCTGGCTCTATTCCTGTTCTCCCATCTCCTTCCATTCCCATAAACTCTGCGCCCAGGGTGTTTATAGTTAGTTCCCCCATTTCTCCCTTCCATGGGATAACACCCCTGCATATTTTCTGTATTTTGCATGTTGAAAGGCCATCGGGAGTAGCCATCGCCACTGTAAATCTTCCCTTGATGTTCTCTGAAACCTGTCCTTCCACGTGGCTGTGCCTCGAAATCTTCCTGGCGAGTTGCAGGTGACCGTTGCCTCCAGAGAAAATCTTGCCTCTCCCTCATTTTGAAAACTTCTCATTAATTAATGGTTTTTTAATCATTTATTAATCATCTATTTTCCTCCAAATTCATTCCCCAAATCATCTGATCAAATTCCCAAAATTAATTAAATAATTAATTTTAATTAATTAATTAACATTAATTGATTAATTACCAATAATTAATTAATTAAATTAAATTTCCTATAGTTTAAATTGAAATATTTAAACTTACTAATTAAATTAATTTAATTTCATAAAATATAGCAATTCTAAATTAAAAAGAATTCAATTATCTCACATGTTGAAAACTTTAATTAAATAAATGAATTAAATATTCATTTATCTTCAAAGCGACAACTCCAATCAGATCAGATGGGTTACTCCACCCATCTCTCTAGTTCACATGGGTAACTCCACCCACCTCTTCAGTTCTAAAAGGTAACTCACAATTAGCTCTTCAGTCAACCAAACTCCATCTCCTCTTTACCAATTGAAGAGGTGGAGTTTACTGATGACTTCTCCAGTTCCTTTTGATCTCAACCGTTCATCTCCCTATCTCTAGGATTGATCTCAACCGTTCATTTCATCCTCAATTCCTATATAATAAACCCTTCATAACCGTTTGAAGGATCTAGGATTTCAAGCTCCCATGCACCATTAATCCATTAGTTTGGTTCTAGCATTCAAGCCATCTTGCTATCACACACACATTTCAAGTATCAAATTCTCGACGCTTCTCAAGTCATAGATGCTACCCACACCAATGTTGGGCATCAAAAATAGCATTTTAGAAGGAGTGGAGAGAGACAATAGAAGCTTTGAGCACTTTGGGGTTTGCATTCATTTTTTTTCCTTTCTTTGCTTGTACATTTTATTGGTTACATTTTAAGTTATTCATTATTGGTATCTTTGTGTATTTGGTTTTATATCATTGCAAAACGGTGCTAGTAATCCCTGCCTTTGGAAAGCTTGGGAACCATGAATCAAGAAAGAGGAGGCGTACGTAATGCAATGAGACATGTATACATTTGACACAGATTTTTAACGTGGAAACCCAATATGGGAAAAACCACTTGGGACCGGTAACCCAAAATAATGTCACTCTTCTGAAGTGAGCTCGGTGAAGAGCCAACCCTGTTAAAGGTTACAATATGCACTATTAAGTGCGACCTTGTTAGAGGATTTAAAACCAACAGTTTGTCTTTTGACCTAGCACTCACTATGTTGTCAACAAGAAAAGCTTTTGATACTCTTGAGTATCTCAATACAATAAGGACTGTTAAATCCCACTCGGTTAAGAGATTTTCTGAATCAATGGTTAAACTGATACAGTAAATGATCTATTCATAATACAACTTTGATTTGCAAATATTCAGATCTATTGTTAGTTCTATAATACCTCTTTGATCAATATACACTTTAGTTCCTTTTCTTTCTTTCTTTCTTTCTTCTGCTCGGTGAATGCTCTGTCCTTTGTTGCTCGGTATTTGCAGAATTCCTTGGCTCTGCTCTTTAACCTGTATGATCAGATCTGCATGAAGAATTATATCTTCACATAAATTATACTCAACATTCCTCTCCTTGATAATGAACTCCTTGTCTCTTTATATAAACATGATTAGCCGCTCAATCTCCTTGTTTTTTCCATATATCTCTTCTTGATCCGTAAAACTCGCCATGCGTTTCTTTATCCCGTAAAGCTCTCCTTTAGTTTTATTCTATAAATCTCTCCTTGATAACTATGAATAAAATGTTCTTTAAATCTCCTTTCTTTCTTTAGTTTAACTGATCGTTGAAAATAAAACAATCAATAAGTCAATCCCTAAATTGTAGCTCTACCAGCTAAGCAATTTTGTCATTCTTTAAATCCAGTTATACTCGGTCATCATATTCAGTTATGCTCGATCATTAAATCCAGTTACGACATTGCTCAGTATACACTTTCTCGATATACACTTGCTCGGTAACACTTGCTTGGTATACACTGTGAACTGCTCGGTGTTCACTGTCACTCGGTGTATACATACTTTTTATATTTTACTAACAACATAAACTTTGTCTCTTCAAATATTCAAGTTTATGATATTATGTGTATGAACAATCAAACCATATCAAGTTGACATCAATGACAATATAATACACTAATTGATTTAATGTCTTTAATTCACCTTTGCAGCTCGATGATCATCAACTTATCATTTTCAAACATTCAATCAGTTATAGTTCATCAAATGGTAATGAAATTGAATGTGAGTTTTGCAACAACAAGAGATTCTTTCCTTGTTAATTTTTACATACCAGGATTTGTATTTTTTAAAAGATCTTTGACTAATGCTAATATTTGAAAACACCTTATCATCCAAATTTTTTTTATATACAATTCAATTTGAGTCATGTCCAAAAGGTGTTTTGGATGTGGATTGTAAATTTTTGACCCAACTCTTAATTTTAGAGCATCTCTGGCATTAGGTGATACACTTGTATTATCATGCCAAAATTTGTCAATCAAAGTTCTAACTTCACCATTAAGTTTCATGTCGGACCTTGGGAGTTTGCCACTAAAACTCCATAGTTGGTTTGTCAGATCATTTTTGAATAATATTCTTCTCTTTACAACTCTTGTTAAAGTTTTATGATGGATATTAATATATCCCCTTATGTTATTCATCATTATTTTATTAGAAGTTGTTTTGTTTACTAAAGCTATTATTATTGTTCACCGTGTCATATTCCTATATTTAGAACTACTTGTCTTTCCAATTGTATCAAAGGCACTAGCAACAGTCGACACAACTTGTTTTAAAGACTAATCCTTTTTTTGGGTTTGATATAAATTCCTAATCTCTTCATCACTTTTCACATTGTAATCATTTTCATTAATTGTAACATTAATTGACATTAAAACCTAAAAAATTTATTATAAAAAAGTTGTCTAAACAATCTATTTGCATGTGTCCTAATCTGTCTCCACGAAACCAAACCATGAATATTTTCCAACACATTACTTTCACTTTGCAAATGTTCATTGTTTTGATTATCAATTAAAGGGGTTTCTTTCTTAATTGGTGTTTCTATGTCTACATCAACATTATTAATTTCAATTGGTGTTTGATTTTCAATTTCTATATCTCTATCTTTAGGATTATTATTACTATCTTTTGGCATTTGATGTTCATTTTATATTTCTCTGTCATCAAGAATATGATATATAGCATTCAAAGAGTATCTTTTTTGTAGAAAATCACCAATTTTTATATCAGAAAAATCATGTGGTTGTGAAGACATACTTGTATCCAAAATTGGATTAGAAGATACACCTAAATTTTCTTCTTTTATATTTACTTCTTCAACATCTACGTCTATCATGGTGTCCTCAATGTTCTCCCCTTTTGAAATGATTGTAGAACTCGATGCTCCAACATTATTCAGTTCTCAAATTCTTGTTCTTCTTTCTCGTTGTTGTTGTGCCTCCTTCTCTCTGCCTCTTTCTATGTTGCTTTGATCCCATCTTTAATCAAATTTAAAACACTCCAATATTTGCCAAATTTTGAATTCAAATGACTTTAATCATGCCAAAATCCACAAAAGACAAGAATGTGGAATAATTTGACTAATAAGAGTCATAATCAAGCAAACATTCAATCTGTTGTTGCACATCATTTGAGAATGATTGAATAATGATTACACATTGTCCATTCAGGTAAGGTTTGATTGGTAACAACTATATTAGAAATAGGTACCCGTTATTTAAAAATGAGTACCCATTTAAATTTTAATGGTAAAATAGGAAAGGAGTACCCATTATTTAAATTTTAAATAATAGGTACCCATTTTATAAATCTTGTGTTGGTGCTCACACCTTTGCTTTGGTTTTCGGTTCGAGACAGGCATGGTGGGATTAGGACTGTACTTTAGACTACAATTTAATGGCTAAGACATTAGAATCCCAGATTTTTGCCTTGCCAATATTTTTTTAAGACCTTCTTGATTGAATTGTTGGATGAAACAAAAATCCATTGGACTTCTTACTATGCATAATTTAAAAATGTATTTTTTGTTGCAATTTTATTAATTTTAATATTTTTGTATTTTTTTTAATATTTTAGGTAAAAGGCCAAAGCTGAAATTTTATTTTTGATTAATAAAATTAAAAAATTTACACCTCCATTCGGTGTGGGCACCAGTAGGAAAGAATGGAGGAAAGAAAACCTCTGGTCTCGCCCAGATCTTATTAAAGATTGGAAAGAAACAAATTGCTACATCAACAATTGCATCCCAAGAAACACAAAACCACCAAAATGTCATTGTTTTTATACATCTCAAAAAATAGAGAAAAAAAAACTCCCATAATCCCAGATACATTCGATATAGGATCCCTCGGTGAGAAAATGAAAGAAGAAGACCGGATGGAGAGGGAAGAAGATGCCATTGCCGAGGAAGTCAGACCATCGTTCGAAATCACTGCCACAGTAGCTGAAGAAGAGAGGATCCGTGATATGTACCAAACAAGCATATTCCCTTGAAGCCCAAAAGTAATTGAACTAACATGTGTTTTGAACTAGGAGACAACAAGCCAGAGAACCTGCATATACACTTTCTCAAAACTCTGTCAAGATCAATATTAGTGACAATGATATATGCAAATAAAATCTAATATAGGATCATTAACCAAATTAAAAATGAACACCAGGTAAGGCCAGTATAAGAAAATAGATGAAAATTTTGAAACTCCTCTGATTTTTGCCTTTAAATTCAAGGTTCAAAGTTCAACATTGGCCTAGGTGATGTTCATGTCATTATTGGTCCCTTATCTGTCAAACCGCTATGTTACTTACACATTGTACCCAAGTGTCAAATGAAATTCCTTTGGTTTTTACCTTTAAATTCCCATTTCCCACCCTTTGAACTTGAACATTGAACCTCCGTCCAAAGTTTAAGGCTCAAGGTTCAACGTGTCCCCCAAGCGCACTTGCCTTTAATCTTTTGTTTGGTCTCGATTATGTTATTAACCGTCTATCCATCAAGTCAGACTTTGAACTTGAACTTTGAACTCTCAAAGTTCAGGGTTCAAAGTTCAACATTAGCCTTGGTGGCATTCGTGTCATTGTCCATCCCTAGACTATCAAGCCACTATGTTACTTACACCTTGAACCCAAGTGTTAAATGAATACAATTTCTTATGCCCGCCCATTGAACTTGAACATTGAACCACCAACCAAAGTTCAAGGTTCAAGGTTCAACGTCTACCCCGAACACACATGTCTTAATTGTTTTCTTAGGTCATGGATATGTTATTAAACATCTCTCCATCTGGTCAGACTTCAAACTTGAAATTTGAGCTCTCAAAGTTTAGGGTTCAAAGTTCAACATTGCCCTTGGTGGTTTTCATGTCATTGTCAGTCCCTTATTTGCCAAGCCACTATGTTACATACACCTTATACCCAAGTCTCAAATGAATAAAATTTCTTTTTCCCACCCATTGAACTTGAACTTTGAACCTCCAACCAAAGTTCAAGGTTCAAGGTTCAACGTCTCCCCTGAGCGCACTTGTCTAAATTATTTTCTTTGGTCGTAGCTATGTTATTAACCACTAAGTTACTTACACCTTGTACCCAAGTGTCAAATGAATAAATTTTCTTTTTGCCACCTATTGAACTTGAACTTTGAACCTCCAACCAAAGTTCAAGGTTCAAGGTAAAATGTTGAAACTCCTCTGATTTTTACCTTTAAAGTTTAGGATTCAAAGTTAAACATTGGCATAGGTGATGTTCATGTCATTGTCAGTTCCTTATCTATCAAACCGCTATATAAATTACACCTTGTACCCAAGTTTCAAATATAATTCCTTTGGTTTTTACCTTTAAAATTCCTTTTCCCACCCATTGAACATGAATATGGAACCTCCATCCAAAGTTCAAGGTTCAAGGTGCAACATATCCCCCAAGTGCACTCACCTTTATTCTTTTGTTTGGTCACGACTATGTTATTAACCATCGCTCCATTAGGTCGGACATCAAACTTAAACTTTGAACTCTCAAAGTTCAGGGTTCAAAGTTCAACATTTGCCTTGGTGATGTTCATGTAATTGTCGGTCTCTTGTCTGTTAAGCTGCTATGTTACTTACAACTTGTACCTGAGTGTCAAATGAATAAAATTTCTTTTGCCCACCCATTGAACTTGAACATTGAATCTCCAACCAAAGTTCAAGGTTCAAGGTTCAACGTCTCCCCCGAACGCACTTGTCTTAACTATTTTCTTTGGTTGTGACTATGTTATTAACCATCATTCAAACTTGAACTTTGAACACTCAAAGTTCAGGGTTCAAGGTTCAACATTGGCCTTGGTGGTGTTCATGCCATTATTGGTCCCTAGTATGTCAAGTCGCTATGTTACTTACACCTTGAACCCAAGTGTCAAATGAAATTCCTTTGGATTTTGCCTTTAAAATTCCTATTTCTCCCATTGAACTTGATTATTGAACCTCCACCCAAAGTTCAAGGTTCAAGGTTCAACGTCTCCCCCGAGCACACTTGCCTATATTATTTTCTTGGTGGCGGCTATGTTATTATCTTTACCGAAGTGTCCGAGAAGAATCAGAATGACTTCTCGCATACACAACAAATAACCACTTGAGGATGCTCTGCTTGTTCTCATCATGATGGATAAAAAAACTCACCCGTCATGATGAAAATAAGGAATTAAATGGCCAGTAAATAAATCAGAAAATATTATCCAATAATCCAAATCCATTGAGTCTGATAAGACAGTCCAGTACCAAATAATATGATATTATACTTATCATCCCCATCATGATGAACATATCATGCAATAGTGTTAAGACACACTACTTGTCCCCCTCATGATGATTGAAAGAATAATTCGTCCCCCATGAAGAGGATGATACCAAATCAACATAATGGTCAGACCAAATACCAAATCATTATTTTTAGGGAAAACACTACCCACTTTGAGTTGCACACAATTTGCTATGCACAAACTGTATATAATAATTTTTTTAAAACCATGTAAACTCATTCATCAGGTTATAGAAACCAACCAATAACAAATAAAGAAGAGTTACTACTTCAGATGTGGGAAACACTGATAAACCTCAGACAATACAACAATGCAAAAAGAAATATTTTTGTATTATTTATTAATCAAACTGGTACATAAACTTAAAAGAGCAAATCTGTCCAAAAAATTAATAACTTTTTTGTTTTTATGTCTTTTGGAAAATAAATTACATGACATCAATCTACACAAAATTTCCTTAAAAAATGAAAAAATGAAAAGTTTACATCAATTTATGGTGGTTGTACACCAGAGGTTTACAAAATAAACTTTATGGTCAATAAAAACTTAATTAAAAAATAATAAAAAATATGCTCATCAATCTTTGGTGTCTTAGGTATCTTCCCCTAAAAGGATTTACAAAAAATCTTTTATTTAGGTCAAAATATGGTGGTCGTACATGTGTGTGGTATGGTCCTAAAACAAGTATTTTGAAAAAGTGTTTTTTACACATGCCTTTCCAAAAGCAATTTCTAGCATCTAGGTATTGAAATAAATTACATATTTGAAAAGTAGACTCCGAGCACTACATTTCCTATTAGTGAAGTTTTTTAGATTCAATCTTTAAGGTCCTCATTTTTTCACATCAATTGAAAGAAAAATTAAAAAATAGGGAAAACACTTCCACTTTTTGTCCAAATGTGGGACTCAACTTCTTGCAGGCACCATTTGGGAAGTTAGCCCAATCGATAGTGAGATAACTAGAAGTGAGCCTTACCTACATTGAGCATACCAACAGTGAGCCTTTGTAAAAATCACCTTAATCAATGTCGCCTTAACCATTGTTCATATTCATGAGAATTAGTTTCTTTGTGGTTTTTCCCATCTTGGGTTTTCCACGTAAATATGGTGTTCATTGTGTTAGGTGTTCCTTTGTGCTTTGAAGCTTATATATGTTATGTTTATCTGATTGAATTAAGTTTGCATCGAAGTGATTCAGTTAATGAAAATTATATTATGATAATTGATTCACCCCCCTCTCAGTTAGCTCAGGTTGTTCAACATATTTAATTAATGTTTATTCCTTTATCACTAAATAAATTATTTAATTTATTTATTTGATTCATATGTGGCTTATTATTTTAATTTCTAATTCTTCTAAAGTTTCCAATAGTTAAATAATTCTAATTTATTTAATTCTCTCCAATGACAAAGTCAAGTCTTCTAAATCCATGTCATCGTCCACTTCACTTGCCACCTTACTCACATGCAGCTAATAAAATTGAATATTTTTAATATTTAATTATCCTTTTATCCTCAACCTCATTGCCTAGTCATAAGGAGAAGGAGACATAAGTGTTACCTTATATCCTATTCATTCTCCACATTCCCTATTCTTAAGACTTTGGTCTCTACACCTCATCATGGTCAAAGGAAACTCACGAGACACATGTATTATGAGGCATATCTCTCTCACATTCTAACAACTTGGAATGATTCTTCCATCTTCTTCTCATGGTCATGGAGAGACTCATGACATGTGGCTTCTCCTTCCACATTTCCCTCTGCCTTATAATATAGGAGGAACATCCTCCTTATTTCTCTCTCACAATTCAACCAACTTCATCTCAATCTTTCATCTTTCAAAGATTAATTCTCTCGTTGATTTTTGCCACATAGGATTAGAGCCTTTGATTGTATGTAAAAGGAGACCATTTGCACTCATTTAAGACTAATAGATAATAGATTGAGTTTATGCTTATTGTGTTTACTGCGCTTATTGTGTTCAAGCTTTTCAAAGTGTCTTTGGCTTAGTATCATCATTAGCATCATTTCATCTTAGTATTATCATTAGCATCATTTCATTATAGCTTTATCATTATAGTTTAATAATCTCCATAGCTTCATTTATCTTCGCAAGTTCTCATATCCATCATAGCTTGCATCCTAGATTCCATTGTAGTTGCATTTAGACAAATCACATAGTTCAACTCCTTGAAGTCATCTTGGAAGTGCAAGAGTTTTGAAGGCAAAGCAAACAAAAAGATCTCAAGAGAAAGAATAATAATGGAACATATTAAGGAAATAGTTAAATTGTATAGCTTTGTATTTAGTTTGTTTCTCTTTTGTTTTATTAGTGTATTTGTTAAAAGTAAGATTTTAAAGTATTTGTAGTGTACTATTTAAATCTTCTTGTTTTAAATTTTCAAGCACACAGTTTTGATATTTTTTTTTGAGTATTCCACTCCTGATTTTTTGAAAATTTCTATTTTTGTTCCTTTAATGCTTGCTCTTTGGAGTCTCCCACATCCAATTTCACTTCTATCTCCTTTAGGTAGTCTTTGATGTAGTGTCATTGATGTGGTGTCAGTATGCTTGTGCTTAGGCTCTTTTGTTCCTCTTTATCTAGTGCTAACTCCACAAAAAAAGGGACGTAATAATGGCTCAAGCTCAGCTGAATGAATCCATTTTCCCCACTTCAATCCTTGATACATTTCCTTCGTATGGTCATGGCAATAAACACCTCCATACCATAACACCATTCACCTTTAACATAAGTGTTCATCATCCACCTGGTTTCATCTTTACTCTTAAATTTAAGACTCCAAGATGGGAATAGTAAGGAAATGTAAAAAATGGTGCGATATCTTTGCTCCGTTCTCATCACCTCATCACCAAACAACTTTGTAAACATCTACAAAAATATTGGGCTATCAATGCTAAACATGTTTTTAATTTCTCATTAACAATCTTTCCAAGAAAAGAAAGTTGTTGCTTTTTGGTGCGTAGCATAAAGCAAGCCTCCCTTTGGTCCAAATTTCCACCACACAACACTCCTGCACAACATCCTAGCGTCCAACAATGGTAGCTTCATAGTGAACTATGACACTTTGCAACACAACACCATCACATTTTGTTCCAAATAGAGTGAACTATTTGCGAATGAAAATATTCCTTTCAAAATCCACATAAAAAGGACTATTGGAATGATTGCTTTTTAATCAACAAAATTTACCTTGGCAGTTTGCATGGGGAAATGAAGGATGAGTAAAGACATCATTTGATTTCTTTTCCATCAACTCTTGTGAAATCTCTACTTTTGTGCTTTCTAACTCCTTCGTAGTACTACAAATCCTCTAGCCAAAAATTACAAAAGTATTCCCAAATAATGTCGTCATTGCCAGATTTTGATGCGACTGCCGAGTTGCACAATGTATCTGCCACCTCGTTGCCCGATTTGTATGCATGGGTGACTTTAAATTCTAACAAGGATGCAAACTTGGCACAAATTAATTTAATTATTTTATTAATTTTACACACTTGTGATGACACATTAATAATGCCATTATTTATTATGTGGGAATAACCTTCCAAATGTAATTTATTGACTCTGAATTTCTTTGCCAAATTGACAAGTAGGATGCCTTTGCTTCAACTTCATTTTTGGTGTTGGCTTTAAGTTTCTAAGCTCCAACACCAAAATATTGTCCTTTCCAATCTTGAGCCACACACCCAACACCAAAAAGACCAGGATTCCCCTTGGATGCACGATAAAAAAAAATCTTAATCCAACCTTTATCTAGATATGATCATGTCACATTCTTTTCTTTTAAGGGAGTTGGATTAACCCAAGAACCATTAAGAGGTAATGATTGTAATATTGTCTTATACCTACAAATATGATCTATATAATCTACATAGTTCTCCTCTTCACTTTGTCCAAGGTTTCTTAATTTCTCATTGCATCATGATCTCTACAAGGGAAGCATTAATAAATACCTTTGCTAGGTTTTTGTACAATTAAGGCACACATGCTTTTAATTTTGATCAAATCCTTGAGAGTAAACAAAATGAGAACATCATCCTCCAATCGTGCAAATGCTCCCAATTTATTAAACAATTATGGATTCCTTTTGAAGACCAATGAAGTGTGTAGATGCAAATTTAATCCTTGATTATTTAATAATCTTCGACGATTTGAATGAATGCATGAAATGGATTTAAGTCAAAGGACATAACAATAGATAGACAAACACATGTTTTGTTGGCCATGGGAAAGAAAGGGTAAGGGGTGGAAGTAAACCAAAATTGAATTAAAAATTATTAATAGTTTACAAAAAAGTATATAACCAACATCTATTAATAATAATTGAAAACTACTAATTTTAAAATTATTTATGAAAACAAGATAATAATTATCATTTTTGTGAATATTATAGTTAATGGTCATCTATATGTGTGTGTGTGTGTGTGTGATTATTTCTCTATTTATCTCCCTCTCTGTCTTCCCCTTCTCTATGTCTACTTATATTTCTGTCACTTTATCTCACCATCTATATCTCTCTACCCCTCCTTTATTCTTTCCTATCTCTCTCCATCTTTATCTCTCCTTCTACCTTGCTCCATCCATCTATTTGTCTCCCTCTTCCACTCTCACTTTATCTTCATCTCTATCTCTATCTCTATCTCTATCTCTATCTCTATCTCTATCTTCTTTTATCTCTTCCTCTATCTATACACCTCTCTCCCTCTCCCTCTTCCTTTTTCTAAACATCTATATCTCTCTCTCTCCATATTTCTTCTTTCATCTCTCTTTATTTCTATATCATTATCTCTCCATCTCTATATCTAGTTGGTGGCTTGCACTGCTTGGTTTCCACTTGTTCATTTTGTTGCTGACTACCCATAGGTCCCCATCTCTATATCTCTAGATCTAGTTGGTGGCTTGCCGTGCTTGGTTTCTACTTGTCCATTTAGTTGCTGGCTACCCATAAATCCCATAAACTGTTTGACCTAACGTTATTAACAACTTTCATTCATTCCTACTCTGATATCTCTTTTATTATACCACTATTTCCCTTAATTAACCTTCCAAACCTCTTCCCTATACACCAAGGAACAATTGCTGATAATAACATTCAACCGTAACAGAATGAGGCGACAATGAAATAGTTTTCTTTACAAAAAAATGATAGTTTGTATCCACGTTTCAATGTTACACCATGTAACGATTATCAAAATAAAACAAAAAGAAACAAGAAGGTTAATACGAGCAAGGCAAGTTAAAAGATAAAAGTCTCGACGGCAATTGATCTTAAATTTTAGGAGGCCTTCTAATATAGTTGTAATATTGGCCCGCACCAGGGATATAGTATGAAGAGATTATAAATCAGCTTGTGCAACAGAGGAAGAGGAAGAGGGGGAGGATGGTGGACAAGAGTTTAGTAGGAGTGGGAGTGCTAGTATTGGTGCTGCTTCTTTACCTCCTCCTCTGTAAAATTTGGCACTTTACAAGAGCGCATCACAAGGTACCTTTTTTCCTCTCTTGTAATTTATTTTTTCGATGTGTTTCAGAAGATTTAATGGTTCGGAGGGGGCATTTTCCCCGCGTTTCGCTTCTGCGTATTGAAGAGGATTGTTGAAATATCCCATCATTAACTGGGCTGGCGAGAGAGAGTTTGTTGGTACAATAAAATATAGCATTCTTCAATTTCGTTGTTTGTTTTTTAGATCATTAAAAATCTGCACTACTTAAGTGACGACTTTTCAATCACTCTGCAAGTTTTTTAGAGATCAACTCTCTTACTGTAGTCAAGAAGAGCATTGGATTTACTGGTTAATGATTTCTTATTATTTACCGAGCTAAATGACGACTTTAGGGCTAGTAATTGTTAGAAATTATTTTCACTTTTGCTACTAGCTGTATGCTTACAATCGAATGGAGGGTTGAGGTTATACAGCGTTCTGCAAGGTTGTTTAAGTAGCAAATTTTATTTGCCTTAAGATTTGAGAGTCGATGACAATTCAATCAATTTTGATTGGGCACATTGCCTGAAAATTACACAAATTGTATATGTATAATTTTGGTAGCTGTATTTTGGGCCATGTAACTCACCAATTGTTTCACTTTTAACAGATCATTGCACTCATACTCAGATTGAGAATGGTTTACTTGTTTCTCTTTTGATTGATCTGTTATACCAACTTGTTTTTGCGTTCCATGTTGATGCAATAATTAGGGGAAAAAAGAGAAAATTGAATTAAGATATGACAAGTGAAGTTATGAACCTTCAATGGGCTAGCAGGGGTCAGAAGTAATTGCTAATGTAGTTTGATCTGGATCCAAGGGATATCTGGGCAACAACACAGCAAATGAGAATCTATGGTAGAGTGGTGGAAGCTAGAAAATGTATTGGCTTAATTTGAGTTCATAAAGACGAAAAAACAAAAATTGATGACAGAAGACTAATTTGAGAGTTGTACATGACCATCATGTAAACAGCTTTGCAGAATAGAACTGCTGAGAAGATGGTTATGTATTCTCAGTGAGAGTAGACTCAATGGGCCACATAGCCTCCCTAGTATGGATGCACGAGAGATGATATTGGTCACGATTTGGGTTTTTGGGCTTCACCATCACCTTGAACTAGGATTCTTGGAAGAAGATGAACCATAGTCTGAGTAGTACATGAATGATGTAGCCTATAGGTACTGCTGGAAATTATGCAGTGCATAAACCATAGCCAAAGCCTCACATTTCATATCTCTTTTCAGCCTGTGAGAAATTCTAGCTTGCAAAATATATAGGATGGTCCATTGTGCCTTATCGTAGTTGCATGAATTTCACACCAATTGTTAATCCAAATGCATTTGTATGGGCACAGAGGATGGTCTTTCAATAGGGGAAACACAAATTGATGCACTCACTATCCTCTCCTTGAGTAGCTCCTCTATCAATCCTACAATCTATGCATTGATTTTAATGAGATTGCGGTGGTAACCAACATGGCCTAAAAATGTATGCACATACCGTTGGGTGCATGAGGCCTCCAATTGTAGTATCACAATGATCTTTGTCAATTTGATGAGCATGCTTTACTTATAGATTACATATTACAACAATTGCCTAAAGGGAATTGCAAAGATACACATCTTCAAGTTAAGCGAGACATGTAGTTGCTTGCAAATCTTGAACATTAAGTGCACATTTTGACAATGCTCCTTTACGAGACCATACATGTTCCAATTGTTGAGCTAGACTTGAAGGAACTCGTGAATAAATTTTTTAAAGGACTTTGCAATGATGTTTGAGAACATGACCAATACATTCTTGATTTCAATAGACATCACATTGTAAGTGAAGAAGTCCCACTCATTCACAATTGTTATTTTTTAATTTTTCCTTATCTAACCATGGAATTTGACTTTGGTCTTTAATATAGGTTTCAACTTTCATCCAATGCACAATTTTTAATGCAAATATGAATTTGACCATCTTTCTTGATGCTTATAACCATGGGCTTTACCAAGTTAGACTCTTCTATGGAGAAGACGATTCTTACAATCAAAATCTTTTTGATCTATTCCCTTACTTTGGTGTAGAGATTTGGGTTCATCTATAAGGCCATCTCTATATTGCTCTCAAGCCTTTGTGCAACTTGATTTTCATATTTCCAAGGGAGTTAGGATTTCTTTTCATCTCATGGTAACTTTTGGTTAACATGATCTTGAACTCCATGATGTGCAAAAACTATGGATCAATTCATTAGTCCTCAATCTTTGCCATCTTGGACTTGTCCTTTGTTGTAATGTTAACTTCCTTTATGTTTAAGGCTTCTTGTAATATTGTTGTTCCTTATTGTGCACAAATTTGATTGATTGCTCACCTTTTGTTGTCTTAATTTTGAGTTGTCTAACACTGTCATCCTTGCCATCAACTTGCTACTTTGCTAATTTCTTTGAGTGATGCCAATCACTTGTCTCGTGCATATTTCTACAATCCAGTTTTGCACAATAGGATTCTTCATCTTGGAAGAGGCCTAAGGTGCCATAACTCTCCTTACCATATGTCTCACAAATGAGGTATTCCATTTTTGCATTGTTGGAGAAGATGGCTTCTCTTATAATATGGAGGGCCTCATTTGAGTTGGGATCCTTTGAAAGGAATCAAAACATTGTGCAGAAAGACACATTTGCCTCCTAATCATCTTTTGCTTTGTTTCCTAGTAGGTATACCATTCACAAGCCCAAGATCCAAAAGATATGTAGAAGATGACTTACCATAACATTTCTAGTAGAGCCAATATTTATCGCTAGATCACTTGCACATCTTGACATGCGTGTTAAGTATGCCATCTCCATTGTACTTGTGCAACTTGTTCTCTTAGGCTTGCCATTGGGAGTGTGAACCAAAGGCTTCCTTGACCTTCAACCAAGTTGAGAGGTTTGGTTTATGTGCTGATCACCATCACAACATTATACTATGCAAAATGTGGACCAATGTGGTCATAATTGTCGCCTTTGGTAGGCAGTACTAATGTCTTGTTGTATCCTTGCGCACTTGTAGATCAATTATACATAGGCAATTTTTTCTAGGTGTCTACTATTGGTTCACAATACGCCTCTTGAAATTTCGCGATGCAAAGGCATCTTCTTTTGTGCATCTTCATGCATTGTGCTCATCTTTTGTTTGCTATTGGCCCCATTGATCTTCAATGTTGGAACGTCCCCTATACGTCCCCAAAATTTTGAAAACAGCAGAAAACACCTTGGAAACACAGGGACAACAACGATTTTCAGAGGGGACAATCGAGGATGTCTGTGACGTCCCCTGACTATCCTTTACACCTTAATATCTGCTCATATACAGTCACCTAGCCACATTACCATCATAAAACCTCACGCCATCAATGTTCATCCGTGCGCCTAGAGTTTGGGAAGTATTCACATGTAGCACATTACAGTTATGAATATGAAACTTATTCAATACCTTCTTCTTGGTGTCTAATTTATTCAGTATGATAGAAATTTGTCTTCAACAAAGAGTTCTCAAATTTTCATATATCTCAATAGTTGAATCCCAAGCAAGAAATCTAAGTATCTCATCCTCAACCAAGGTAGAATCTTGCATTACCGGAACTAGTATCCCTTAAGGTTTCTGTTCTAGGGTTTTTGCTCCTTAAGAAGCTCTCCAAAATCCAAATAGAAGAAATTAACCAAGCATAGTGGAAATGAGCTCCACAATGTTCTCTTAAACAACCCAAGGAACATTCTCAAAAACCCTTCTAAAATTCTCACTTTAATTAATTCATTAAGTCCAAATAATAAAGTGACTTTAATATTTCCCTTTCTATATTTCATTTAAGTCACTTTATGTAGCTTAACTAAATTAATTAAATAACAATACCCATAAAATGTACTTTATTGGATAATATTGAATAATTAATTTAAATTATTCTCCCACTGTTAGACTTTAGTCTATAGGAATAAAATAGTCTAAGTGGTCTCATTGTATACTCGGAACGGGACATTAGACAAGTGGTGGTACCATGGTTTGTTTGGTATTTGACACAATCTAATTACCAAATATGATGAGCTCACCAACAAATTCATCAAGAGATTTGACAAGAAGGATATACAGTTACATTTCAGGGAGCTAGCATAGTTGAAGCAACACAGTAATATGGATGCCTACATTTCACGGTTTCAGAGGTTATCTGTTATGATTCCTAACATCACATAGAGGAGCTTGGTAGTCCTTTTCATTGCCAGACCAATGGACCCCATTAGAGGATGTGATAAGGCCATTGATCCACCGATTTTGTAAGAGGCTATGAGGGAGGATAGGAGTATGGAGCTCGCTGCCAAAAAAGAAAATCTCATTCATGACCTTCCAAGATGAAAAAGGGAGGAAGCATGATAACAAAGAAAACCTTCAGCCCAAATGGCCCTCCTCGGAAAAGGTGGTAGATGGTTTCAAAAAAGGTGTGAAGAAAGAAAAATATTTGTTTGAATGAAAGGAACCATGGGCCCCATGACATAAGTGTTTGGCAAAAGGAAAAATCGACAATTGGAGACATATTCAGCTAATAAATCCTAATTACGACATTCAGAGCAACAAGCGAAAATAGAAGAAAGTGAAGAAAAGGAATCAGTTGTAATGTTCCCTATTAGGACTTTACTCTAATTTGCCCTAGAATTTCCAAATAAGGTATAGATTATGTTTAAGAATGCATATTGCCAATTTATATCTGGAATTAGAGCCTGCAACCAGGTTAGTCATTATTATAAAAGATGAACAAATATATGTAATTCCACAATGTTAATGAAAAGAATCCTAAACATCACTATAATTTATAAATAGTCAAGTCGGATTCTCTTAAGATCTAAACCAATAACCCATCCGTATCATGGAGTACCATGGGGTTTCACACAAGGCGCCTGGAGCTTGTCCATCAAGCCCAGGAGCATGGAATGACACTCGCCATTCAGCCTCCCAGTCCCTTTTGGGTCACCACTACTCGAATGGACCTTATGCTACTTGCATTCCTTGCATGTACCATATCCCCTCTCCATAATGGGACAGCTTAATGATTGTAGGTCTTAAAGGAATCTTTATCATCATTATACATGCCTATTACATTACTAATTATGCATATATTAGAGGCAATGGAATATCCACATTTATCAAATGAAGACATATACAAATTAAGCAATTCATCATGTAATGCATCATATTCAATACCACAGTATTAGACCAATAAATAATTGCTGTTTGCTATATTAATTTCTGAGTTTTGGTAATCTTCAATCAGATTGAATGCTCATTCTTCTTTCATCATGCCCCCTTCCAAATACAGTCTTCTTCCTTTTATACCCTTGTCTTGCTCAAGGGACACGACCTTACATATGCTGATTGACCATTCATAACAATCTGATCTTTATTTAATTTCAGTTTTGTGCAATATTAATAATTCTCTTTTGGGTGCTGTTTTAGATTTGTTTAAATCTCTCCAAATGTGCTGGCTGAGGCAATATGATCACAAACAATTATCAGATCTTTAATCATACCTCTTGACCATTAAAAATTTAAAAGGGATACATCTTAGAATCCACTGGCATTAGATATATTAAACACTAATTAAGTCGATAGTGTTTGAAGGCTTCAAAGTAATTGGCTGCCACTTCTTTCTGTTGCCTCTTTGTCATGTATGTTTAAATCTCAATGGTATAGACCTGCTATCTTTGGCGGGCATATGACATCAATAGAAGAGTCTGGGGAAGAAAAAGGAAGTGGAGGCTTGCTGTTGGACTCTCTAGTCTTCAACGAAATGATTCATTCAGGGTTAAAGGTATCTTGAAAGGACAGCAAATTGTTGCTCATATCGAGATAGGAGCTACTCATAATTTCATTGATGAAGATATTGTGGCTCAAATGGGCTCAAGACTAAGAACTTTGGAGGCTCCAGAGTTATGGTTGCAAATGGTCACACTATGTCTTGTATGAGGAAGATTCCACAATTGGGGCTCCTGTGGAACTGCTATGAAGTCAGTGATGTTTTTTATGTTGTCAATACAAAAGGCACAAATATTCTTGGTATGCAGTGGCTTTGTTCTCTAGTTGAGGTTATGCTGAACTTAAAATCTATGGAGCTGAAATTTCAGAATTAGGGTAGAATGGTGCTGTTGAGAGGAATGACAAAGGAGGGATTTTGTATTGCTAAATTTAAAATGATGCAGCGCGTATCCAATCATGTGCTGAAAACAAAGTCACAACAAGGATGTATAAATGTTTTTCAGATTTTGGTTGATCCCCCTTTTGACATGGATGTAGAGTTAGCATTCCGTGATCCTCTTTTTGAGATGCACGTTGACAGTTTAGGGGAAGAACATGTTCCTTATGATGGTTTGCTTCATGGATCCCGGTGGATGGAATCAATATGGCATGATGGATGACCTTGTTGATTCACCACAAGGATAGGAGTACTATTGTGACTAGAGGTTGGTGGGACTCAGCTTGATGGAGCCACTTGGGGGTGAGTATTTATGCCCAGGATCAACTGCTTGGGTTGTTAGGAATTTAAGGTGATGGGAGAGGCATACTATGAGAGGTTATGGATCAAAAGGTGAAAAGAATGCTGCTGTTATCTCTCTTTACACTCATCTTATGAGTCCATATATGTTCATACAAATGGATTGGAGAGAGATTTTGAGCAAAATTTTGTACTCTACTAAGTTGGTGACTTTTAGGAAGGCGATTTCAGCTAAGGTAATGATCAGTTTTTTCAATTTAGTTGATGATTATCAATGTTGCATTGAATTATCCTTTATTTTGGGTGCTAATTTTCCGAAATCAGACTATAAGTTGTTAATTTCAGATTTGAGCAATTGCAAATTTACACATTTTCAGACCATTCAGCCTCTTGACAAGGTTAGTTGATGGTTTTGAATGAAGGAAACTACTAATGTATCTATTGGATTCAATGTTGGATGAGTATTGGGGCACCAAACAACTGACATATCTTGTTTCCAGCTAGCATTTTTAGCTTGGACAATAGATTACTTTACAGCTGCAACCATTATGCTGGAGAGAAGGGTGTTGAAAATGAGGGAGTTAACATTTTCTATCTCAGGTTTTTTCCTATGGTGCCATGGTTTGGGATTATGGAGAGTATTTTTCTGAGGAGATGACTAGGACCTTGTAGTGTTTGATAGCTCTTCTTATAGGAGGATTTCAAGAGGTTCCTTGTGTAGGAGCCTTGCAGTAATGTGTTCTAAGTAGATGGAGCTATAGACCTTCTAGACTTATTTGGAATCCTAGAATTACATTGAGTTTTATCTAAGATTAATTAGTTGATGAGCTAACATTGCATGAGGACGAGCAAATTTTGGGGAGCGAGGATTGCAATGTCCACATCTTTATGCCACATTGTTTTGTGAGCGTTAACCAATTTTCGGGCTTTTTCGTAAATTACTAGGTGAACTAGGAGGGCTCTGGTGTTATTGAAGAGCTCAGTTTTAGGTTTTCTTGGCATCCGGTGATGGTTTGGAGCTCAGTTGGCTTTTTGGGTTGCGATGATGCTCTTTGTAGCTTTTTTTGCCTTCTTTGATTCATTATATTGTCTTGTTCAGGTAATTGCATTATCTTATTCATGAATATACAAGATATATATAGAAATTTACATGACGGTGTTCTAAAAAGAAGAAACCGTTTAACTAAAGCTTCAAACTGAAGCTAAAATTAGCAACTATGTCTTCTAATAAAAGAAGCCTAAAGAAATACACTAAACGACCATAATAGAACAACTAAAAATAATGGACTAAACGGTCAATCAATAACCTTTGTTCACTTCCTTCACAGATTGAATTCTTAGGACTGTATCCAACAAAAATCCAAGAGTACCTTCTAGATACTATTTGTGCTGAAGAAGGATATACAAAACGTATATCCATCACTCACGATCAAAATATGTCATAAAACACAGCACTGAGAATCTTATTTATTAAAAGCTGATATCAGAATACTTTAACCTCATAATACTAAAACCTGTTGCTCTAGAGAGCTCGACAAAAATGCTCAGTACCAAAAACATCATAGTTGCTCACATAAGTTGCGTCCACATAGAAAGACCAAGAGTCCATATGTAACACTGAACTGCCATCATCTTCAATGAGACATTGTCTGTACAGAAGAGGCTCCTGCGAAATTTCAAGAGACGTCAGTTACAATCTTTGACCATACACCCAATAGCATTCACGAAATCAAAACATGAACGGTCGATCATATTGAAAGCCACAAACCGTTAAGAAACAACCCACGAAGAATACAAGAAGCCAAGTCATACGGTTTAATTGAGCCACATCATTCTAACTTGGCGATGAGGAAGATAGGAATGAAACATGAATGAAGCAGCTCCCGAAAAGATCATAGAAGAACACCTAGACCATGATAAGGAAGGAACCACATAATAGGGACACGACAAGAGCACGACACAGAACAACTCGAAAAACTTGAAGGCACAACATGAGCATGAACAAGCACAAACAACTCTCAAAGACACATAGGGAGAAACAAGAACAATGTTGTCTAACATTACAAGTGGAATTCTGAGATAGCTTCAAGCAGAACAAACACAGGTATGAATGAGATTTCTCGTAGCTATCTGAAACATTAAACTCCCTCTTAGCAAGAGAGAGATCATTCATATGTAAGTGTGTCTCAACCTGACAAGCACAAAGGAGCTGCAACCAAAACAAAATTTCAATAACAAAGTCTCATCATAGATTTTCTCATTAAAATTGTTATCTCAACATAACAATATTCACCATAGCTACTCCTAGAGGGGGAAACAAAATAATCATAAAATAGAGTCACGGAGTCACACACGACTTCCACCATGGCTACTCCCAGAGGGTGGATCCACCATGCCTACTTGTAGAGGGTGGAATGAGGGCTTACACCCCAGACTTCTCCCAGAGAAGAATGCATTTACACCATGCCTACTCGCAGAGGGTGGATCCATCATGCCTACTCGCAGAGGGTGGAACAAGGGATTTCACCTCGAACTTCTCATGCAGAGAAGAACTCATTAACAAGAAAAAATGAATCACTGGAGCTGGGACTCTCTCAGCAAGAGCATCATTCTCCACAATACCAAGCTTATATCGGAAGTAGCAAAACTTCACTCTCGGAAGTGACTTGGTGAGAATGTCTTCCGTTTGCTCCTCTGTAGAAATATACTTAAGCTCAATAGCTTTCCTTTGAATCATATCGCTCAAATAATGGTATTTAATTTCCACATGTTTTGTCCTGTCATGAAAAACTGGATTTCACCTCGAACTTCTCTTGTAGAGAACTCATTAAGAAAAAATGAATCACTGGAGCTGAGACTCTCTCTCAACTAGAGCATCATTCTCCACAATACCAAGCTTATCCCGGAAGTAGCAAAACTTCACTCTCGAAAGTGGCTTGGTGAGAATGTCTGCAGTTTGCTCCTCTATAGAAATATACTTAAGCTCAATAGCTTTCCTTTGAACCATATCCCTCAAATAATGGTATTTAATTTCCACATGTTTTGTCCTGTCATGAAAAACTGGATTAACTAAAAGCTTCACACATTTTGACTTTCACACATAATCATAGTAGGTTCAGAAAGCTTTCCAAATAAACCAGCAAGTAATTTTCGAAGCCACACAGCTTCTCTTGCAGCCACACAAGCTGCAACATAGTCTGCTTTAACAGTACTCTGAGCTACACAAGTTTGTTTCCTACTGCACCAGGAAATCATTGCTGAACCCAAGATGAAATAACATCCTGAAGTACTCTTCCTGTTAGACACACACCTTGCCCAATCTGAATCAGAAAAGCTCTGTAAGATCTGCTCAACATCTAAGGAATATTTTAATCCATATCCTACTGTACCACGAACATATCTCAAAATATGTTTGGCTGCCACAAGATGAATCTGCCTTGGTTCACACATAAATTGACTCAATGTATTTACTTCATAACATATATCATGTCTTGTGTTAACTAAATACATTAATGAACCAATTAGCTGTCTATACATAGTAGGATCAACCAAATCTGAACCAGCTGCATCCTCATGTAATTTTTTCAGATTTACTTCCATAGAAGTAACCATAGTTTTACAATCTAGTATATCAAATCTTTTCAAAATATCTCTTGCATATTTACCTTGACTTAAAATAATTCCATTTGATCCTTGCCATACCTCTAGCCCAAGGAAATGGTGCAATAATCCAAGATCTTTCATTTCAAATTTTGAAGTAAGCTCACTCTTACACTTGATAATAAGATCATCATCACCAGTTAGGAATAAATCATCAATGTAAAGAACAAGAATCAACACTTTGTTATCTTTTACCTTAAAATACAAGTTTGGATCATCATCATTCTTTTGAAGCCCAAACTTAGAAGGTAGTTATCAATTCTCTCATACCAAGCTCGAGAAGCTTGCTTAAGGCCACACAGGGCCTTTTTCAGTTTACATACATGTGATTCTTTATCATGAATTACAAACCCTTCAGGCTGCTCGACGAGGACTTCCTCTTCAATTACTCCATTTAGAAACGCCGTTTTAACATCCATTTGGTGAACTTTCCAGCCCTTCACTGCTGCAATAGCTATGATAGATCTAATGGAAGTACAATGAGCTACAGGTGCAAAGGTTTCTTCATAATCTATGCCTTCTTTTTGTGAGAAACCTCTAGCAACAAATCTGGCGTTATATTTCTCTATACTACCATCAACAACATGTTTAATTTTAAATAACCTTTTGAAAGAAACCACAGATTTACTTTTTGGTCTTAGAACTACATCCCAAAAATCATTTTCAAGAATAGACTGATACTCTTCCACCATTGCATCCTTCCACACTTGCTGATTTGAAGCTTCTTCAACACTAGAAGGTTCAGATGTAATTATGTGACTCATTAATGCAACATAACCAGCAAACTTTTGAGGCCTTTTACTTTCTCTGAAGGTACCACGAGGGGTTGCATAGATTTCAGCTTCTTCCATAACGTTTCTAGCCCATAAAGGTCTTTTCTTATTGGCTGGAGTAATATTGGGACCTGCTGAAGTATCTATGGAATCAACTGGATTAATTGGATCAACATGATTATTTGAATCTGCATTCTCCCACTGAATCTCTAAAGGTGGATCTGGATCAGCCATAACTAAATCTCTAGGATGCCCAAAATTTTCTTCATCATTTTCAATGTTAGGTTCTTTGGATAACTTGCAAGCTATATCTTCATCAAATGTGACATCCCTGCTGATTTCAATTTGTTTTTGTCTTGGAACATATATACTGTATGCTTTTGAAGAATCACTATAACTAACAAATATCCCTTTCTTTCCTAAAGGTTCCAACTTTGTTCTTTTCTCTTTTGGAATATGAATATAAACTGGGCATCCAAAAATTCTGAAGTAACTAATGTCAGGTTCGATACATGAGAATGTTTCTTCCGGAGTCATGTTGTCAAGAATCTGATGTGGACTACGATTCTGAATGTGGACTGCTGTTCTGCAAGCTTCAGCCCATAGAAATGTAGGAAGACTTTGATCGTGAATCATTGCCTTTGCTGCCTCAACAACAGTCCTATTCTTCCTCTCAGCCACACCATTTTGTTGAGGATTATAGGGAACACACAACCCCCTCTTAATCCCAGCTTAAACACAAATATTATGAAAAATCCCGGACACATTCTCCACCATTATCAGACCTTAAGGTCTTGATACTTTTATTAGATAAATTTTCAACCAGAGCTTTGAATTCTTTAAAACGGGACAGCACCTCATCAGATTCCTTAGACTTAGAAAATAGATCCAACATTTACGAGAGAAATCATCTATGAATGTAATATAATACCAAAACCCACTAAGAGATGCAACAGACATGGAACCACATAAATCTGAATGAATTAATTCTAGAATCTTGTTAGCTCTAGATTCACTACTATGAAAAGTGCTCTTGATATTCTTACCTAAAACACATCCCTTGCAAACTCCTTCATGATTCTGATTTAGCTTTGGAAGACCAACAACAACCTTCTCCATAGAAGCTAAAGCTCTGAAATTTAAATGCCCAAACCTCTTGTGCCATACTTCATTTGAATCTGAAGTATTATGAGCAAGAGCATGAATTGAATGAGCAGAGAGTTTGTAGAGACTCTCATGACGAACTCCAATTTTACATGCTGATTTAAAATCAGAATTCTTTTTCCATGCCAAGACTTTACCATCATCAAAGGCAACATGATAGCCTTTATCTTCTAAAGCTGATATAGAAATCAGATTTCTTTTTATGCCGGGAACAAATAAAACATCACTTAAGTGAAGAGGAATAGCAGAATCTAGATTGAAAGATTTAGAGCCAACACCTTTCACCGAGTAACTAGCATCATCACCAATGATAACTTGTAAATGAGAATTCTTCTCCTTCAAATTAAATAGATGTTCTTTGTATCCAGTAATGTGATGAGATGCGCCATTGTCAATTTGTTAGCCGTAGTACTTACTTTATGTTGTGTTAGTTGTATTATGTGTAGCCGACGGTACTTAGTTACTACCGGATGGCGGTTGGGAATCGGTGGTGATAGTTGGTCACACCCCTTCGGGTTTTATATAAGCAATGTACTTTCTCATCGGATAATGGGCGGATAGGGACTATTGTAAATGTACTCAAGTTACGGATGATTAATAAAGACTTATATTTTCTGATCTATCTTATGTATTTGTATTTCCGTACAACGTCTATGCACTAGTAAACTAGGTTGCCCCAGTGGACAAAACATTTGGCGCCGCTGCCTAGACGTACTCGGGAAGGAAAAATAAAATAAATTGATGTGTTGATTATTGCACTGTGGAGAAGTGAGCAAAGAATTCATGCCCAACCAATTGAATAAAAATAGAAAGAAGGAACTCGAGGAGGAACAAGCCGATAGAAAAGCTGTACTCGCACAACAACAAGCCGAGCGAAGGGAGAGATACAGAAGATGCGCCGAAGGACTACCGAAGGGAGTAAGTGAAGGCGAGGGTCTGGAGGTATCTGACCGGGAGGCTGGGAGAAGTGACGAGGACTGCCTAGAGGAAACAAGGAGCTTGTTCGGGTCCTTAACCTTAACCCCACGGACGGAAGCAAGAGAAGTCCGAAGGAAGGAAAAAGAGGAAGCCGCACAGAGGGAGGCTTTGGATACTGTTGCCGCTGTGAGTATCGAAGTGACCGAGGGGCACGGGTATCACAGTAGCCCACCAGGCCTGGACAATTCCAGTAGTTCAGGGATATCAAGTGGTACAGTACCAAACAATTCTGGGGTACCCACGCCGACAGTACCATCCCAGCCTGTAACACAACCGGTGCTGCAAACACAGTCGGCGTCTAAAAAAGTAAACATGGCGACCATGTATCACTATTTGTGGGAACATTGCTGGAGAGTGCAGAGATGAATAGGAAACCTTCAAAATTATCCCTAGACTCTCTGAGGAGAGGAGTTCTCAACATTAACAGTAGCAACAACTGCAAGAGGCTTTGGTCTTGCGGTGCAATATCTAGCAAAATGACCAAATTTATCACACTTGAAACACTGAACTCGAGAAAGGTCTCTTCTTTTTCTTGAAGTCCGAGGCTGACTCAAAACTCTTGTCTCTGGCCCTTTTAAAATTCCCTTTCTTCCCTTTTCCTTTGGAAGTATGAGCTGCAAGAACGTGATCATCTTCATGATGATTTCTTCGGCCACTTCCTCTCGCTTCCAATCTGCATTCCTCTTGGATGCAATCAGCTCTTAAATGATCAAATTTTGGAAGCTTTTCTCTTCCACTGATACCTTGAATGAATGACTCCCAGGAATGAGGAAGTCCATTCATAGCAAGCATGACAAGATCTTTATCTTCAAATGATTCACCAATAGCACTAAGCTTTTAATTCTATAATTTTCATGAAATATGAAACTACAGATTCTCCTCTTGACATCTTAACGTTCAGCAATTGACGCCTCAAAGCAAGTGCTCTACTGATGTTGTTGAACTCGTACAAATCCTTGAGAGTTTTGAACATCTCCTTAGCTGATTCCAATTTTGAAATCACAGGAATCAAATGATCTTTGATAGAATCAATCATGATCTTTTGGGCCATAATCTTATTCTTTTTCCACTGAGTTTTTCCAGCATCATCAGATAGCTCTGCAACATCAGAATTTACATAAAGTAAAAGATCATTTTCCTCAAGAGCAATTAGAACTCTTGGTTTCCAGGAAGCAAAATTGGAAGATCCCTCTAACCTATGCTCAATTTTCAGACCATTGACCATCTTCACACACTGATAATGAAAGGATGAAAAGAAAACAAAAAAGAAACACAGGTTGACAAACACTTCTGGTTCAAGATTGAATTCCTTCAAACCCACTCTGATACCATGTTAAAATTTTGAAGCAAATTAGAATAAATGCAATAAACAGAAACACGAAACAAAAGACACCATGAAGTATCCTGGGAAATCCCTCCACCTGAGGGTGAAAAACCCAGCCCACAAAACTGTGAAGCTTTATTGAGTTCTCAAAACAAGTACACAAAATTCTTGCTTATGATAGATAACATCAAAACAGTCAATCAATAAGCTTTGTTCACTTCCTTCACAGATTGAATTCTTAGGACTGTATGCAACAAAAATCCAAGAGTACCTTCCAGATACTATTTATGTTGAAGAAGGATTTACAAAACGTATATTCATCACTCACGATCATAATATCTCATAAGACACAGTACCGAGAATCTTATTTATTACAAGCTGATATCATAATACTATTACTCATAATACTAAAACCTGTACTAAAACCTGATGCTCTAGAGAGCTCGACAAAAATTGCTCAGTACCAAAAACATCATAGTCGCTCACATAAGATGCGTCCAGATAGAAAGACCAAGAGTCCATATGTTAACACTGAACCGACATCATCTTCAATGAGACGTCTATACGAAAGAGGCTCCCGTGGAATTTCAAGAGACGTCAGTTACAAACTTCGACCATACACCCAATAGCATTCACGAAATCAAAACATGAACGGTCGGTCATATTGAAAGCCACGAACCGTTAAGAAACAACCCACGAAGAATACAAGAAGCCAAGTCATACGGTTTAATTGAGCCACATCATGCTAACTTGGCGATGAGGAAGATAGGAATGAAATATGAATGAAGTAGCTCCCGAAAAGATCATAGAAGAATGCCTAGACCATGATAAGGAAGTAACCACATAATAGGGACATGGCAAGAGCACGACACAGAACAACTCGAAAAACTTGAAGGCACAACATGAGCATGAACATGCATGAACAACTCTTGAAGACGCATAGGGAGAAACAAGAACAATGTTGTCTAACATTACAAGTGGAACTCTGAGATAGCTTCAAGCAGAACAAACACAGGTATGAATGAGATTTCTCGTATCTATCTGAAACATTAACAGATATCACCCATGAAAACTACCCGATATTTTTTAGGAGAAAAATTAGAAAATCCAACAGTAATTTTTTTGAGGAAAAAATTATAAAGTCTCGTTGTTGTTTTTTATGGAAAAAATAAAAAAACCCAAAAATGATTTATAAGGAGAAAATAAAAAAAACCCATAAATGATTTTTAAGGAGGAAATTAAAAAGATCCTAGAAACAATTTTTGAGGTGAAAAATTGGTCAAAACGCACAGACAATTCTTTTAGGAAAAATTGTGAAAACCCAGACATTGAAACATCAGCCATGATTTTTTCGTGGAAAAAAATAAAAAAGAACCCTCAAGCAAAGAGAATGAAAGTTCACGGTTTTTGGGAAAAAATTGCACAAAACCCAAATATAATTTGAGGAAAAGTTTTTAAAACCCAGAACACGAAACACCACATTTTTTTCGGAAAAAATGGGAAAACCCTTCAATGATTTTTTTGTGGCAAAAAATCAGAAAACCCTTGATGCTAGATCACAAAACGATGCTAGAAGAAGAAAATGCCCACGAAATCTTTGGAGAAAATCGCAAAACCCTAGCCGCTGAACAAAAAACCAAACCAAAAGCCTGCCGTCGGAAAAACAGACCAAAAATCTGCATAAAAATTGATGCTTGAACATAGAAACGCAGACTCCTAATGACTGCTGCAAAGAAAATAGTGCCTTTATCAGACGCGACCAGAAACCCCCCTCCATGAAAAGAGTGCTGAATAAAACTGACGAAAAACCCTCCAAAAACAGCACTGCGGGTTGGAAAAACATAGAAGAAAAGAGATTTTACAATCTTCAACAAAACCTGCAAACAAAAGTCAATTAGAGGTTTTTTTTTTTCATAAAAAAGCGATTAAAAAATATCTGGAAAAAAATTCCAAGGAGGAGGCTCAATAAGAAAAATTCGCCGAATCTTAAAAATCCCCATCAACCCACTCTGATACCATGTTTGGGTAATTGCATTATCTTATTCATGAATATGCAAGGTATATATAGCAATTTACATGAAATTGTTCTAAAAAGAACAAACTGTTTAAGTGAAGCTTCAAACTGAAGCTAAAAATAGTAACTACGTCTTCTAATGAAAGAAACCTAAAGAAATATGCTAAATGACCATTAATAGAACAACTAAAAACAACAGACTAAATATAATTAAATATTCTAATACGTCTATCATGTGTAGTGGACTGTCAACTTGTTCATTGATTGATCATGATAGTTAATGTCATGAGCTGATGACAGTGAGAAAATCTCTACATGTTCATTTTTTGAATTTTTGTTTTGATTTTATTCATATTGGCAAACTTTCAAACAAATAAGAAAAATTCGCCGAATCTTAAAAATCCCCATCAACCCACTCTGATACCATGTTTGGGTAATTGCATTATCCTATTCATGAATATACAAGGTATATATAGCAATTTACATGAAATTGTTCTAAAAAGAACAAACTGTTTAAGTGAAGCTTCAAACTGAAGCTAAAAATAGTAACTACGTCTTCTAATAAAAGAAACCTAAAGAAATATGCTAAATGACCATTAATAGAACAACTAAAAATAACAGACTAAATATAATTAAATATTCTAATACGTCTATCATGTGTAGTGGACTGTCAACTTGTTCATTGATTGATCATGATAGTTAATGTCATGAGCTGATGACAGTGAGAAAATCTCTACATGTTC
>MU227058.1:1222495-1234286 GCA_018584345.1 Thuja plicata
CCATGTTCGTACTTTTGATGATTTGGAGCTGTTTTGAAGTTCTAAAGTCTAAAACGCTGATCGTATCTTTTTGACAAAAAAAACATCTTTGTAATCATGATTTCACATGTTTCTTATGATTTATATCTTATAAATGTGATATCTTTTTGTAATGATTTCAAATCTATGTTGTAATGTTAAAATATTTTGATCATATAAATAAATATCCACAAACCTTCCTATAGCTAGAGCCTAAGATCATATACTTATATTTTTTTGAAAATTATATAAGGCGAATTTAATGTCGAATTTTTTTTCGAACTTTTTGACCTTGCCGAACTTCATCCGAACTTCATAGTTGTCGAACTCGAACTCGAACTCGAACCTTGTGACTTAGCCTAGCAACACACAAGGTGCATTTACTCCAATGATCAAGTAGCACTTGTAGGTGTGCTACTTCAAGTTCAACTTTATTAGCTTGCACCTAAATTTTGAATTCACCTCTATTATATTTTCAGTCAGTTTAAATTTTTGTGAAGTCGTCAGCTGGGCTATCTATTTTTGCCAAGTCTCTGAGCTCAGAGTAATGTGTCCACTTGTTTAAAAATTTATTATGTTCATTGTCTCAAATTTGCATGATCTTGAGGTCAAAATTGTGAAAAAATGGCTATTTAAAATTGCTCAATACATTTTGCTAGGTGTGGAAAGATTTTTGGAAAGTAGAACTTGCATGACATTGGTGATAAAAATTAAATTCCAGGCTTGAAGTCCATGGAAGAATCTCACATTAAATTCATTTTGCTTATTGTTTTTCATGTCCTTAATGTTTGAATGTTTTTCCATAATTTGATAGATTACTTTTGTAACCAAACTATCCCCCTCAAGTTTCGGGGATGGGGATGGCAGGGGACGACAGGACGTGTTTCCGATATGGGCGTACTTTTGGGCCATTTTTAGGGGATGATAGGGGAGAACTGTTAAAAAACAGGGAAGATTTAAAAAAAATAGAGAAATTTCAAATATTCATATCATAACATTGATAAAATATTCATCATAGAGATTATAGATGCTTAATACATAACATTAGACTTGAGTTGAGATTTCAGATGAGAATTGGCAAATAAATTAATAAAATTTAAATGCTTCCATTGTTAATGAGGCATACATTTTATATAAAAATTACAACAACATGCCCTAAGGCTGCAAGTTTCAACTATAAAATGACAAAAACATAGAGAATATATGGCTGCCTTTAATCTAAATTAGGCATTAGTAAAGTCAAGTTTATTTCTGTTTCCTTTTCCATCTTATATTTTCTGTCATGAATATTTTCTTTATGGGTGGGGGAGAATAGATTCCCTAGATGGGTCTTTTTCAGTCAACCCTAAGCTAGTAGTTGACAAGGAAAAACATAAGCAGATGATGACAAGATTTATAAAGTCACTAGAGGGAAATTTCTCTAGCCAGTCTTGGTCCTGATATTTGTTCCTGGTGTAATTAAATCAGCAGTTTTTTTGGCTTAGCTGTACATAGATTTACTATTAGATTCACTAGTGTTGACTTGGGATGAATATTATGCAATAATTAAATTTAGAGCCTGCACATAAATCGCATATTTAGGCTAATATGTTGTATATTGGACATAATTTTTGCCATGTCTTATGACCTGTAGATATGTTTGGATGCAAGACACTTGTTGGGCCATAGGGATGACTAGATAACCTCTGCTGTTCCCTGCCCTTCGACACATGTTTCTGGGACGTCCCAGACTTTTGGGGCTGTTAGGGGATGGTGGGGTAGGGGGTGGTTTCCAAGGTGTCATAGAGACCTCGAAATGCCCCTTGTAGGGGATGAGGCAACAAACATAGGGGATGGATCCCCAGGGAGCACTGTGACCAAATAAATTGCCATGGAAAAAGTAAACAAACATCTTAACATTATTTTGGTTTGCTTCTACATCACTCTTTGCTTTTCCTCCTATCATATGTGATGCCTCATCATTCATGTGTCTATCATCATAAAGTTATAAATATCTTTCACTGGCAATATAATATGCTTTTAAGAAAAGATGCGTGGTTTACTTTTAGGTCATACAAAATTTGGAGAATTCTGTTGATAATTTTCTCTTTCCCAAGAACTTGTTAAAAAATAGGTATTTTACAATTTGGTGATGTTTATATTAAATTTTTGATTCAAGGAATATGTGTAGCTTATTGTTCCAATTGTCTGATAGTGGATATATGTTCTGTCATACTACAATTATCACCTAGTATTATCAAGTTTTCTACCTGAAACATCCATTCTAGTGATAATAAGGTGGTTTTGGTTGTTTTGATTTTTTAGATAATTAGTACAAGTTATTTTGTTGGGAACATTCTTAATGTCTGCCTCTCCATTTACTGTAATGACTATAAAGTTGTTGTTTATGTGGGTAATTGATTTAATTAATTTTAGTTCTTTGATCCGAGAAAGTTGTGTTTTCTGTGAAAAGTTGCCTTCTGTAATACCAGTGTGTAAATATATTAATATATTTGTTTTCTGCTTTTCATTATGAAATTGTCTAAGGAGATTTTGCTGCCTTCTATATGAGTGAATGGATATCTTGTTATTTGATTTTTTGGATATCATATTATTTCTGTTTGCTGCATTTCATTTTGAATTAAAATGGAAATTTTCTGCCTTGGCAGGTTGACGAAGTCACTGAATTCCTAATTCCAGAGGACTCGTCTGCTGGACAAAGTCAAAGATTGGCAACAGTAGCTGGGTGGAATGCTGATGGAGACATTGATGTTTCAAATGAATATCGTTTGAATCCTTCTATTGTTTTTACTGAGGAAGATAGCACACCAGTCTCTCGAGCTGAGGATATTTCCTCTCAATGTTTGTCCTTTTATTTTTGTGAGCTGTATTTCATCCATTTAACTGGTGCTGTCATTGGATACTATAAGATGTGAGCTAGTAAATAGTGTACAGTAGGATCAAAGATCTTACCATTTATAATTAGTCGTTCTATTTGAATTTTCAATTCTGAGTTCCAGTTATGTTGGAGTTGCAGGCAGCACATTGACTCTGGAAGTTATATCTGGACCTTCTTCGGGAGTTCATATTTCACAAGAGTCAGATGGAATTCGCAACCTTTCTTTGCGAATTGGGAGAATACCTCAAAATGATTTAGCGGTGAATGATGCTGAGGTTTCAGGGAAGCATGCTCTTGTAAATTGGAACTCAAAGGTAAGCTCAGCTGTATGATAATTTTATTTTGACATTTCCTTCCAAATACTGATTTTATCAGATTAGTGTTCCTGTTCTTCCTTCTTGGTATATATATCAATTGTACTTACCCTCTACTGGCAGAATTCTAAATGGGAATTAGTTGATCTGGGTAGTTTGAATGGCACACTTTTGAATTCCCAACCAGTTTCGACCCAAGATTCCAATTCGAGACAGAGGAGTAGTCCAGTACAGCTGGCTAGTGGAGATATTGTAACTCTTGGTTTAACTTCAAAAGTTTTAGTAAGTATTCAGTGGTGCTTTGAAATAAAATTTCAAGCGGCCATGGTCAAAGTTTGAGTAATTTATGTAGCAAGGATTAAGTTCCAAAAAATAAAGTGTAATATAGATCAACTGACATTTAATTTTAATTCAAATTTTTATGTGACTGGGAAACAGATTATAAAGCTAATCTTAATCTTTACATGGATGGTTGCAATAAGAATGGAATGTACACCCATTACGACTTAAGCTTTTCATTTCAGTAGTGAATCTTGTTGAGGACTTTGTGTCTTTTAATCTCATTTTGGCCTTGAATTGTCTTTTGGAAATAGGAATCACCTGTTTGCTTAAGCCATATCTTATAACAAAGTGTTAATGGCTGTATTCTCATGCTTAACTTTTGGTTCATTGGACAACATTTTGTGCCCATGTTGTCCATTTGGACACATTTATATATGTGACAATCTTGAATACAAATGTAATCTAGATGGCAATTTTGTGTTGGAAACTCTAAAATTTATATCACTGTCAACTCTTTATTTTGGATATAACGTACATCTATTCACATAAGCCACTTCTCAATCTTTCTTTCATAGTCTTTCTAGTTCATGAATTGTACAAGGCTTATCCATCCCTAGGGGATTGGAAACTATAAATTAATGTGTGCGTGGTTGCCATTCTCTTGGTCCTTTAAACATTTCTTGCTGCAAATGTGTGTGTTGCTACTTAAAGATAAGCCCCACACTGCTTGCTTTTCAACACCATCTCCCATTGGAGGTTGCATGAAATTCAAGTTATTACATTGATTTGTTTTTGCTAGCGCTATCAACTAAAATTGATATTTGCATTATAAGATTTGTATTTCAATGCCTTCAAATTGATATCATATATTTCATTTCTAAGGAGTTTGCATGCATTGCAGGTAAAAATAGTGGATCACAATGATTCAAACTTTTCAGTCCATTCTGTTCCTTTTGGAGTTGGTGTTGCTTCAAATCCAATGACCGTGCGCAGAGGAGGAAGAGAGCTTCCTATGGAAGATGTATGCTACTGGGAATGGCCTCTTCGTGGGATTTCACAGGTTTGATATAATTTTCCAACAAGTTGTTTTACCTCCTTTTACGGCCAATCATTTTTCATGAAATTCTATTTTCTATTTCCATAACTAAAGCCATTTGTAACCCATGCAGTTTGGAGTATTTTGTATATTTGATGGACATGGTGGGGCAGCTGCAGCTAAGGCTGCAAGCAAGTTAGTTAGCTTTACTTATCTTGTACGTTTTTAGGTTTCATTATTATAGTTATAAATAGAAAGCTGTATATGCCTACTAACTTTTTCAAGACCAAGTCATGCTTTCAGGTTTGGTCTTTATTTTTCTGGTTGTGTTCAATGATGTTTCTGTTTCTTTTTAAATTCAAGTTTGTGTTGATATGTTTTCTTATTTTCAATTCTTCCTCTTTCAATATGTATTATGTTGATACTTCCTTCCTTAGGATTCTTACCCATTACTTGTTTTGCAATCCAAGTTGTGCTGCTCATTTCTGGATAACTTTATATTTAGGTGAAATTTGAACTTTATATGTTCTTTCCAGATAATATTTGTGCATCGTTTGTACCAATTCAGTGCATGGTTCACAAATGATCTGCAAACTCCAACTATTGTTTGTTAGAATTAGGGTTCTGTCAGGTATTATAGCCAAAAAAATATTTCAAGGAAACAGATGAAATTGATGACTAACTCTTTTCAGATCAGTAGTTTGTGTTTTATGAAAATAAAGTATATTTCATGTCTCAACATATGTAGTGTATGCTTAACTAAATTTGGTTAGTATGGTTGGCGCCATAGTTTGCAAACTCTGTGAGCGCTCTTTGAGTTGCTGAGTACTCTATTGTTTTTGCTGGGTATTTTTTAGACGCAGGAAGATTTGTGGGTAAAATGCCAGTGTGGGTAAATGTTGGTTAAAACACATTTTACACACTTATTTGCTATAAAACCATGCGTTTTCTCATACGAGATGTCAACTTTTTTATTTTAATACATTTGGTAATTGAATATTTTTATAAAAAAGTTTCTTTAAGAAATTTTAATTTTTAGTACTTTCTAAGTTGCCAAGCTTTTGTCAAGGTCTTGCTGGGTGCTCTCCGAGTCTGATTGTGCGAACTATGGTTAGTGCATTGGTTGTTATTAGTTCAGCCTAAACATCCCTCGGTTGACCAAGCCGTAAGCATGATATAAGACTGCATGAACTATGTAGTTTGATATAAGACTGCATGAACTATACCTAGTTTAACGTATGCCATATTATATCTATAAATCTGCAGTTATGTCAAATTTGTGTACAATCCTTTGTTATGATCTTTTCTTTATGTAAATCCATCTTGTGTTCTTATTTGGTATAACATTTCTAGCACCATGCTTGAATCAGCTGGGGTTGGCTAGAACTTTCAATTGATGGCAAGCATTGGCAACAACTTACTAAGATGAAAGCATAGGTTGAGAATCAGTGCCCTAGCTGGATAAAGAGCAAAATGCGGCTAGCTGGAAAAAAAGAAGAGAAATTAGTTGATGACTTCCAACTTTCTTTTGGATGTCTTTATGAGAGAACTGAGGAGAAAAGTTAGAGGAAACCCATGATGTATGTACACTATCTGTAACAGTCTAGCCAATAGCAAACACACCTGACTAGTTGATGTACTATCTGTGAAGACCTTTGGGAAAGTACTATATTATTCTTAAAGACATCCATGCTGTGAGAGAGGACGCAAAGTTGAACAACAGCTTTTTTTGCATTTGTAGGAGGCATTGTTCGGAAAGAGGACTGTTTGTGCACCAATCTGGTTGAAGGAATTAATGCCCTTGGGTATGAATACATGCTGAATGAGATGCTACTGACAAAGAACGAGAACTAAGATGATTGATTCAGTTGGTTTACTAAGTGACTGAAGGCAATTGCAAGTAGTCAACAATCTTTCAATAAAAGAATCAATAATAATTCCAAACTTAAAGCTGGAGTAGGAGAGGGGTCAAGATTTTCAAATAAACGCCCCTTTGTGATGATGGAGGTGCAAACTTAAATGATCAAGTTTAGTTCCAAGGTTTAGCAAAGAAGTCAATGATGGAGAGTAAGTCCCCTTGGCAAGAGGGAGGTGCCTGTCCTGAGATCCATCCCAATGACTTCTTCATAGACAAAGTGAGAGAGAGGCTAGTATTGAGGACATAAGGCATATTGATAACTTGCTAACTAGTGATGAAGAGGAGCTGAGAACTACTGTCCAACAAAATGGAGAAAGTGGAGTAATTAATGAAAGAGGATCAAAAGACCTTGAGGAGAGTGTTGCATGGATTATTTTGGTTGAGGAAGGGTTGATGATCAAGAAGTGTTCATGAATGTTGAAAGAGTATTATAATGCGCAAGACTAACCTTCCAAAGGAGGGCGATTGTGCAAAAGGAACATCTACAAGGCCACATAGAAATCGGAGAAGCCAAAAGTGATGGCTAATCTATTGAGGTGTAGCTTGGAAAGGCATATATTGTTAAAGCTTTTGAGTGATGGGGCAAAAGTCCCTATGTAACATATTAGAATGTGCATGAGAATTTGGGCTGCCAATAGACAGGTCAATGGACAAATTACTTATGGTCATTTATCAACATGGAGGGTACAATAGATTTGGTTTATGGGCAAACTCCAAGATTGGTGGATTATAAGGAAATCTTTGATTTTTTTCAAGAAACAATTAAAAATGCTTTGAGCTGATGGTGATGTTTCCCTTAAATCCAAAACACCTAACAAGAGGAGCATGAATTCGTTTGCGGCTATGTTGAACAATTCAAGGAATTGCTATGAAATTATGTGAAAGAATTAACCAATTGGCTCAAGTAATAGCGTTCATTAAGAAATTGATGCTTACCCTAGGAAAATGAAGGTGGTCACACTGTCATCGTAAGAAGATATGCATAATAAAACAATTGAGGTTAAATGTTAATAAAGCATCCATGTAATCAAGAATGCAAAATGATGACAATGAACTAGTGCTTGTAAAGGAGAGGTGCTCAAAATAATTTCAGAGCTGGAGGATGACACAAGGGGTGGGAAAGACGCGGTGCAACAATTGCAAGGCATAAAGTCACACAAGTGTTAGTTAATGGAAAATATTCTATGAGATTTCTTATGTATTAGGTTGTAATTTGAAAGACATGTACTCTTAACATAGGTAAAATCGCTCATAATGTCATTCCCACGAACCAAGTTGTGGAATAATAAGAATATTGGGAAGGGACTAACTTCTGGTGCATGGATTTCAAAATAATAGTAGTGGTGGTTGATGAATCTAATATGTCTCCCTAGGATAGAATAGATGCTAGATGCCATCAATAACAACAATTGCTACTTCAGTGACTTATTACACAACAAAGTTAAAGAAAACATTAGTGCCTACTTGAGTTATACACTTTGAAGTTCCATTAGATCATATCGGTCTAAAGGATGTTAAAATTTGTCTTCATAATTATCACCAACACTACTAGCAGTATCTCCATCCCAATCATCATTGTTGTTGAAGAGGTGTGTTGTACATCTTGCATAGTGACTTTGTAAATTTATTGTGAGGAAGGTGTCTACACTTGATTGTTAGATTGATTTCTCCTAGTGTAATTTAATATGAGATATATTAGCAATTATATTTGGGGGTCACATATAAACAAGCAAAGAGACAAGATATTAGAAGTTGAAAGGTCACTCCTTGGCGCTTTGGTCAAATACGATAAGCAAATTGCATGGAAGGCCATGGAATTCAAAGAGACTCACATGGTAGGCAAAGAGTCACACACGGGCACTTGGATTGGGAGGATTCATGGTTTGTGGTTTATAGTTTTGGGAAATGATTGTTGGATTCTTGTTTCTCTCTTACCTGTATGTTGAATTCTTGGGTTAGTGGTTTAAGTGTGGGTTTTATGATAAGGGGATGTTGGTGGAAATATACTAGAATTAAGTCATATGGTTCAAGACATCTATTTCATCACATATTGAATGCTTGTTGTTATCATTGTTGGAATTAGACTCCTACTTTTCTAAAATGGGGGATAATGCAAGCTATTGGATTACTGATTTTTTATTGTAGTTGACTTGTAATGCTTCATCATCATTAGTTTGTTTACTACCTAATGCCACTAGAATGATTATGAAGAGTAAACAGTATGCCAAAGCGGAAACCAATAATAAATCACAAGAACAATTCCATAAAGGTCTATCAATTCATTTATTCATGAGGGATTACAATATAATTTAGGAATTCTCCACATGCCGTCCTCGAACATGTTTCCAGCAAAATACATATAGGATGGTTGACGGTTGTTGAGAACCACCAATGTTTGACAAATGTCAATTGTTGGGGTCTAACTTTGCCAATTACAATAAAATTAATATGATTATTTACGAACTACATCAGCCCCCAAAAAAGAAAGTTGTCTTCTAGACGACTTGCAAACAAAATTGGGAGGCAAAACAACAAAATTAACGAGCTATTGAATTTACTGAGGAGGGTAAGAGGACTTCCTTGGAGCTGGATACACTGAGGATGGAGTGGACGTCTGAGAGCCAAGCCAACATAGCCTATAAGCCTCATTTGTGCACAACTTGAGATGAGAGCTGCTAATAGTTCCCTTTCCCTCGCAACTTTCATCATTTGTTTAGTCTCAATCATCTTGCTCTTTGTCTACTCTATCTTCTAATCTTTCTTTGCTAGCTAGGGATCTATCTCAGCTAATTTTGCATCTTTAATTGCCAGTTTCGCCTTTTCTATTTATGCAAGTTGGGATTGGTGAGCCATTTGCTCCTCAAATCTCTTATTAATCTTATCTATTTCCACAAGTAACTTCTTTGACATCTATATGAAAACATTTATTTGGTTTTTTAGTTGGATATTGGAAACTATTTGGACTTCAAGCTCTAGAGCATCTTCTAGAATTTGCCCCCCTATCAAATAAAGTTATAATTGCCTCACCATCCCTCCCCCAATAGTAGGGCTCGTAGGTTGCCCTGTTGTCATCTCAGGAGTCTAAATCTCAGCCCATCCTCTGGAAAAAAATATACTATTGAAGTCTGTGTCACATCCTTTCTTCATGAACGCTAGGATGCATTGGGCCTCTTGCATAACCCATAGGAGAATGACTACAATCTTATTGTTGGGAAATATTTGCTGCCTCCTATATAACAATGACCATCGGTTCCAAATCATGTATGTATCTCTGAATTGTACCCAAAGGATTTGCTTCATTCGGTTTAGTGATTTCAATTGTAATCCCCTGATATTCACTAGAATCCTTTCTTGAACAAGTGAGAGTCTGTAGGGATGTCTACGGGCAGTTCTTTGTTTGCTACAAGTAGCTCCTAGGAGGTTGGAGGGGGTTGTGCTAGGGAAGGATCACCTTCCTGCCTTGGCTCAACAGTTGCCTATGTGGGGCATGGTTAAGCACTCTCACTAGTACCTGAATCATCATGGGTTATTGACGGAAGGAGTGCAGGGAGAGCAGAGGCCCAAGGCACTCCCAGCTATCCAAACCACCTTGCAGAACAACACGAAAGTAACGACATAAGGAGAGAAGAAACAACAGATTCTTTGCATTAATTCTTCAAACTCAATACATGCCAGGTTGTAAGGTCTTCCCGGTTTCAGCCATATACATTCAAATGCTTACAGAATGATCTTATTACATGCGAGATCACAAACTTGCCATCCAAATATCCTAACACTTAATCTTCTATCTCAAATTGATACCAAACTGCTACCAAGTGATCTACCCCCTAATCTAAGAACATAATCCGAATATATACAAGAGTCCACCAAAGAGGTCGGCACTCAAATCCCAAAGAAAGACCTAGATTTAGGTCCACACATCCCAATGAGAGACTCCACATTAATTACACCACGAAAATTAAATGCAGAAGTCGGCTAGATTAGGATAAACAACTCGGTAAGAAGCCGACCGAGCAACAGGAACAACTCGGTAAGAAGGTAACCGAGTATTAGAAACAACTCGGTGAAAGAACCCACCGAGCAGCCAACATTCACTGAGACCCGTCGGTAAAGCAACACAAAACAAGTAACTGAGAAAGAACAGTTACTGAGCACTTCACCGAGTAGCCTCCAAACAAGCTAAAGAACAAAATCAAACATAATTTTGGTTGATCAGGATTGCCCAAGAACCCAAGATGCTCCTGCATCAGACACCTGGGGTTAAAAGAAATGATTCCCCGAAGCATGTATCAGCTCCAACCTTGAATGATTCCAATTTAGATACTCGATGTATTCCTTTCCTCTTGTACTTCTGCCAACTCTCTGTTTCAAAATCTGTTCAACTTCCTCTATCTGTTTCTTAGGATAATCACTCGGTATTGTCACTTCTTCATCAGGTTCATGATATTCATACAAGTCTGAAATATTGAATATGGGTGATATGTCTATGTCATCAGGTAATTCAACTTCATAAGCATTTCCACTGTCAAATCTTCTCAGTATTTTGCAAGGACCAAATTTCTTCATTTTCAATTTACCATATGTTCCAATAGGAAATCTGCCTTTCTTCAAATGAACCATTACTGCATCACCAACTTCAAAAGTTTTATGTCTCCTTGATTTTTCTGCACTATCCTTGTATTTCTGATTACTTTGCTCCAACTTCTGTTTTATATCTTCATGCAATGTCTTCATGAACTCAGCAAACATTTTTGCTTCAACACTTCTTTTCTCTTCCCCAGCAATGTCTCTCAAGTCTGATATACCTCTCGGTTGTGTGCTATGAACAATCTCAAAAGGTGTCTTTCCAGTACTTCTATTTACTGAACTATTGTATGCAAACTTTGCTTCTGCCAACATCAAATCCCAATTACTTGGTGTGTCTCCAACTAAGCATCTTAACAAGTTACCCAAACTTCGGTTTACAACCTCTGTTTGTCCATCAGAGTGTAGATGAAATGTAGAACTATACTTCAACTTGGTGTCCAACTTCTTCCAAAGTGTTTTCCAAAAGTAGCTAACAAACTTCCTATCTCGGTTAGAGATGATACTCCTCGGTAATCCATGCAATCTGACAATCTTCTTAAAGAAAAGATCTGCTATATGTACCGCATCTGATGTTTTTCTACATGGTATGAAATGTGTCATCTTAGAAAATCTATCCACAACAACAAATATAGAATCATTACCTCTTGCTGTCCTCGGTAAGCCAAGAACAAAATCCATGCTGATATCACTCCAAGGTTTCTCAGGAACAGTAATCGGTGTATACAAACCAGTATTCTGACTTACTCCTTTTACAACTT
>MU227058.1:1234377-1261089 GCA_018584345.1 Thuja plicata
CAAAATGTCCAGCCAAACCACTACTATGTTTCTCCTTTATCAAATTAGTTCTCATTGATCCTCTCGGTATGCACAACTGAATACCTTTGAACAACATATCTTCCTGAATGAAATAGTCTTCATACTTGATTGATTCGGAATAGGTGCTCTGCACACTCTCCACTGCTCAAAAAAATTAGGATCATTTTATACAAATTCTTCATATCATCAAAACCAACAACTTCAATTCTCATTTCAGCCAACAAAGATCTTCTACTCAATGCATCAGCAACTTGGTTAGAAACTCCACTCTTATGCTTTATCACAAATGTGAAACTCTGCAAATACTCTACCCATTTCACATGTCTCTGATTCAATTTATTTTGACTACCCAAATATTGTAAAGCCTTATGATCAGTATACAACACAAATTCACTCGACATCAAATAATGTCTCCATTTCTTCATAGCTTGAACAATAGCATAGAATTCTTGATCATAGACAAAATATCTTCTTTTTGCATCATTCAACTTTTCACTAAAGAAAGCAACAGGTTTACCTTCCTAAGTCAACGCAGCTCCTATTGCACTTCCACTTGCATCACATTCAACTTGAAATACCTTATTGAAATCAGGTATGGCTAACACAGGTAATTCAGCAACCTTCTGCTTCAAAGTCTCAAAACTCTTATCAGCTCCATGTGTCCATTTGAATTCTCTTTTGTCTCCTCTCATTGTCTCAGTCATAGCATTACAAATAGAACTGAAATTTCTGATAAACTTCGTGTAAAAACTTGCCAATCCATGAAATGATCTTACCTCACTGACATTCTCAGGTGTAGGCCAACTAAGTATAGCTTCAACCTTCTCAGGATCCATCTTCAAAACATCAGCTGAAATCACAAATCCTAAATACACAAGTTCTTCTTTCATGAAGGAACACTTTTTCAGATTTATCAACAACTTTTCCTCTTTCAATCTCTGCAATACTTGTCTTATGTGCATCAAATGCTCTTCTCTAGTCTTACTGAATATCATAATATCATCCAAGTATACAATCACACATTTATTCAAGAATTTCTTCAAAACTTTATTAATTAACCTCATCAATGTACTCGGTGCATTAATTAAACCAAAAGGCATAACCAACCACTCATACAAACCTTCTTTTGTTTTGAAAGCAGTCTTCCACTCATCACCTTCTCTGATTATGATCTGATGATATCCACTCTTCAAATCAATTTTGGTAAAATATCTTGCTCCACTCAAACAATCCATTATATCATCCATCCTCGGTATAGGAAACCTATACTTCACTGTGATCTTATTGATTGCTCTTGAATCAGTACACATTCGCCATTCTCCATTCTTCTTAGGTGCCAATACAGCTGGTACTGCACATGGACTCAAACTTTCTCTGATCAAACCCTTGTTCAACAACTCATGAACTTGTCGGTTAAGCTCTTCATTCTCAGTCGGTGTCAACCGATGTGGTACCTTGTTCAGTAAACTAGCTCTAGGAATCAAATCCATACAATGACTAATATCTCTCATTGGTGGCAAACCATCAGGTACATTATCTGAAATTATCTCCTTGTACTCGGTAAGCAATTTCTCAACCCCTACAGGAATTTTATCTTCTGTATTCTTACTAAGTTTGTTAGGAATCAAAGCATAACAAATATCATCTCTTTTCAAATCCTTAACAAACTATCTACCTTCCATCAAACAAACTTATGTACATAACTCACCAACAGATTCTTCAATCAAAGGTAACAAGATTTGTTTCTTACCATCAACCCAAATAGTATATCTATTCAATCTTCCATCATGTATAGCATGTCTATCATATTGCCAAGGTCTACCCAACAAAATATGACAACAATCCATTGGCATAATATCACACAACACCTTATCATAATACTTTCCAATTTTCAGATTCACAAAACATTGTTCACTCACCATTAATGTATGCTCATCCTTGATCCATGAAATCTGATAGGGCCTCGGGTGCTTAATCCTTTCCAACTGCAACTTCGTGACCATCTCCTCAGATGTCAGATTCTCCGAGCTTCCACTATCAACAATTACCTTCCAAACTTTGTCTGCAACTCTACATCTGGTCTTGAACAAAATTTTCCTGACAAGATCTTGCTTATCTTTCTCACTCCATAGTATCCTTGTGATCATGAGATTTCTTTCCTTCTCAGGTTCATTCGGTGACTCTTCTTGCACCAAGGCATTTCTGCTGCTACCGACTTTCTTGCTTGCATATGCGCACTCAAAAAACCTATGTCCTTCACCACAATTGTAACAAGTTCCTTGGAACCCTCTTCTGCTATAACCACCTCGAGAGTAATTGCCTCTTCCTCGGTATAAACTTCCACCTTTCCATTCTGTCTTTCCTTTGTTTTGATATGTGCTTGAAACTGACTTGTCTGGTTCAGATCTACTGTTTTCCCCATGAGATCTACCTCTTCCTCTAGGGAATCTACCACCTCTGCCTCTTTGCCTTTGTTCATATCTTTTGTTCAATTTCTCCTCATCTTTTAGGGCAAACTGATATGCCTCTTCAATGCTTTCCAATTTTACCAAGCTGATCTCATCTTGTATGGAACTTCTTAATCCATTCAGATATCTTGCTATTCTTTCCACTTCATATTCAACATGTCCATATCTGATGTCCAATCTGTAGAATTCTTCAGTATAATCTTTTACCGAGCTATCTTTCTGCTTCAAACTTTGTATTATCCTAATCAGGTTAATCTGGTAATCACAAGGTAGAAACTTGCCTTTCAATCTGTTTATTATGTTGTCCCATACCTTGATCTTATCCTTTCTTTTCTTCTTTCGATCCAATTGCAGATGCTCCCACCACAAGGATGCATGACCTTTCAAATTTGTGCTTGCAATCTTCACTTTCTTCTACTTTGATACATTCTCATACTCAAAGTACTTTTCCATCTCAGTTATCCAGTCTATCAATTCATTAGAATCCAATTTCCACTATACTTAGGGGGATTAAACAAAGGTGTGGACTTCAAACTTGTCAATGCTCGCAGGAATCTCTCTTCTTCCTGATCCATAACAAGTGCAGATGCGGCTTCGCCTTGCACTTCCTCCAATTCATCATCACTAACATCTTCAAGATGTCTTCCTCTGCGCTGGGCTGTCTCAACAACTTCCAATCTTGCAGCCATTTGTCTTAGCATATCAACTAGACCTGGATCTGCATTTCCTCTCCCATGAACCATTTTGAAACCCTCAGCAATTGTAGGTCAGATCGCAATCTGCCACCCCACAACAATATCAACCAACTAGGGTTAGGGCTTACAAGAAGGAACTTATATCTAACCTTCGCTCTGATACCACCTAACACAAGGAGTGCAGGGAGAGCAGGGGCCCAAGGCACTCCCAGCTATCCAAACCACCTTGCAGAACAACACGAAACCAACAACACAAGGAGAGAAGAAACAATAGATACTTTGCATTAATTCATCAAACTCAATATATGCCGGGCTGTAAGGCCTTCCCGGTTTCGGCCATATACATTCAAATGTTTACAAAATGATTTAATTACATGCGAGGTCACAAACCTGCCATCCAAATATCCTAACACTTAATCTTCTATCTCAAATTGATACCAAACTGCTACCAAGTGATCTACCCCTTAATCTAAGAACATAAACCAAATATATACAAGAGTCCACCAAAGAGGTCAGCACTCAAATCCCAAAGAAAGACCCAGATTTAGGTCCACACATATCTCAATGAGAGACCCCACATTAATTACACCACGGAAATTAAATGCAGAAGTCGGCCAGATTAGGATAAACAGCTCGGGAAGAAGCCGACCGAGCAATAGGAACAACTTGGTAAGAAGGTAACCGAGTATCAGAAACAACTCGGTGAAAGAACCCACCGAGCAGCCAACATTCACCGAGACCCGTCGGTAAAGCAAGACTGAACAAGTAACCGAGAAATAGCAGTTACTGAGCACTTCACCGAGCAGCCTCCAAACAAGCTAAAGAACAAAAGCAAACATATTTTTGGTTGATCAGGATTGCCAAAGAACCCAAGATGCTCCTGCATTAGTTATTGTATCCCTTGCCGCTCTAACCCTTCTATGTCTCGAGGAGGGCTGGGTGGAGGAAAATCTTGAACATCAATGAGAACCCCTAAAGCTTTAACCAACTATCAATTTGTTTGGAGGGCTCAAGTAATACAGGTAAGGTGGTTGGAATTGATGTAGAAGGAATGTTGTGTCCATAGGAATGACCTCCATTACAACGATCTTTGATGGAACAAGGGATTGAGCCTCGACTGGTGTAGACAATTTCTACTACAGGAGTATCCCTAGGTGTAATCACAAATTTAGATGATGACAACACGATGGGCTCATAATCATCCTAAGTGTTGTCTTTGCCTTCTCTTAACACATCATTATGCATCCTTTTCTTTCAAGAAGGTTTACTCTCTTACCTTGATTGAGCCTGGGTGTCTAAAGAAGTCTAACAAAATGTTGTAGGCTAGGAAGAATTGTAACGAGCGGTGGACTGAAACTTACCCCATTTATGAGCAAGAACTTGAGTGAAGAGAACATCCAAGAACAAGGCGATGTCATGTTGTGTCATGTGGAAAGCCTTGTGCTTAAGGGATAAGAAATCCCTTATTTGGAGGCCAATCCTGTAACCTACCAACCAAATGGCAACGTCAGATGTGCGGCTAGCGACTCCCAATTGGGATTTGGTCAGGTCCATTACTACATTTGCTAAAAAATGCTTACGAAGCCCAAGATTTCCTGTACTCCGCATGTCTTTTTCCTACTGAGTTAACTTAGGTCGGCATCATGGATGAGGCAGGCTTCTTTTTGTTTTGGCGTTATCTTTCTGGTTTGCATAAAGTCATTCCTATAGATGGTACACCAAAAACTCTAGTGAAATCAACTGATTTGAAGGAGTCTATGATCTATCAACCATATAGTCAATTACTGATTTGTGTGTATGCCATTTATAATTAGCAACCATAGATTTCAATTGAGGCTTGATCTCCCAAGAGACGAAGAAGGGAAGTTTAGTGGCCTTATCCAATTATGCACATTGGAGTGCAAGTTTCAATGGACGATCATGTGTGTTATTTAGCCACCACATTCAACATTTGCTACTTGTGAGGCTTTTCCAGGATATAGAATCCATTGTATTATCTTTGTCCTTCCCCTTGACACTTTTCCTGAATAAAATCCTTGGCCTGTAGTGATCCATCGCCGGTTTGTCTTTGCTGCTAATGCTCATGGCTTCTGTGGAATGTGTTCACTAGAATGCTTGAATGAATTGTTCAAATTGCCCATGCCAATTCAAAAAACTGTTTTGATAACTACTTGGCCATGTGAGGGGTTGTATGATGCAAGAATGATGTTGTATTATGAAGAAAGGATGCTGTCAAGTGGTGAAGGAAAACACTTGCTCTGAGATGATTTAAAACAATAATGTTGGTAGTAATTGGCAGTCGATGAGGAAGTTGTACAAAGGGAATGGTATGGCGTGCGAGTTGCCGAACATTGTACTTGACTTGCTGTACGTTGTCTTGAGTGATTGGAAGATACTTTTTTACATTGATGAATGCAAAACCTTGTATGTGATTGAGGAGTAAACACGGTACAGTGTAGGAAGAGGATGATGTTCTTCATCGTACGTTGAAATGAGCAATGACTTGATGCCATATGGTTTGAACGATCCCAAGTCTACTACTAGTTGATCGACATCGTATGCAGTTGCTTGCTGTACGATGAAATGAAAAGCCAGCTATATATTGTGTAATTGAAGCCACCGTTGAACCGTACGTTACAAACAACCTGCCAAATGCTAGAGGTCATTGTATGGTGGAAGGAGGAACTAGTCTACACTAGGTTGCCATAGGACGAGAATGTATGGCAAAGTCCATACTTTGAAGGGTCGTTGAACCATGTGAGATACTGTAATGTCCCCTTTGGGATCTTTTATGATTTGGGGCTGATTTCTTCACATTCAATTGCAAAGTCTTCTTTCTAGTCAATGACTTTGCTTATAGCACAACATCGTTTGCACTTGTGTTGATGATAATTGAGATAACTTATGCTTTATCATTGATTATCCTTAGAATATACGAACGACACCACTTGTATCGCAATAATCTTAATCACTATCTAATAAGAAAGTATTATGAGATGCAATGAATATCTTTGATAGTCTTGCTGATATGATAAGACGAAATACCTTGCTGCCTCTGTTGAACAGGCCGAATAACTAAGAGGGGGGGTGAATCAATTATTCACAAACAATTTCTTAAACTTTTACTGAACCGGTAATAACTTAAACCAATTAGAAACTTATAACAGATATAAACATGAAAGGATAAAAACATCAACACTATGAACACTAGAATTTACATGGAAACCCAAACCGAGAAAAACCACGGAGAAACTAATTCTCATGAAATGAACACCAGTTAAGGTGGTTTTTACAAGGGCTCACTACTGGTTTGCGCAGTGTTGTTTGGCTCACTGCCGTTTGGGCTAACTACCCATAAAAGAGAAAGGCTAACTGTTGATACAATTAGGCTCATTGCCAATACAAGTAGGCTCATTGCCAACACAGGCTCACTGCCAGAATATAAGATATGAAAGGAGAATCCACCACTAAAGTCACTGTCAGAGATAGTTTGCAATACATAATGATATATCAGTCTGCTACCGATTGCATCAACTCGCACATACATCAACCCACAGATCTTCCTTGTCAGATTCACATTCACTTTGCATAATCAAGCATCGCATAAACAACTGGGATTATCGCTCTTCTTATACTGCTTGATGCCAACAACCAAGTCGGCCTAGACCAATCTGAAATAGGTCACACAAAAACATTCCCGCGGTGGTAAGGAATGAAACATGGACCACCTTGCTCAAGAAAACATGCTTTACACATAACAACATGCTTCGCCCAGATCAGCACGCTACACAATCTCCAAGATCTTCGGTACCAGCGGATAGGATCTATACATTACAAATGCATCGACCGAAGCACAACGAACGCGTCCAAGATATGACCGATCCCAAACAAACGTTCCACCATATGTTGCACACAAAAAGGGACCAACACCGACACGGATAAGGATAAACATTTAAAGTGCATCCATCGGTGAACACTTCTACCGATACACCATTACCGATAGATCAAAATAGCCAAACCTCTTCTATGCATGAGATATGTTGACATCAATGCCAACCATTAATGACAACAATGATAATAGCATCAACTTCACATTCTTACAGCCTCTAATATGTTGATGGGGATTATGCAATGATGTTTCTCTAAAATACTCCGATCTGCAACTATGAAATTGATTCTGCTGTAACTGATATGACAATGTAAGTTGTGTTGTAGGGTCCTCTTAATCACTTATAGCTGTTCCTCATATGGCGATATGAAGTATGTGGCAAGGGGCAAGCCTTGTCAATATCGTTTATAGTGATTATGTAATTGCTGTCTCAGATTTACTTTATAAGTCTGCGACTGGAAATGATGTTGTTCCTGATTGTTAACTTTAACTGTATGCCAATAATGTGACTGCTCGAAGAGCTGGTTCAATACTTGATATCTTTCTATAAAAGAAATCTCCCAAAACTGATCCCCTTATGCCCAATATATTTTAATCTGAATTTTTTGGTTCTTCCAATAGATTAATACTCGTTCCTAATCTCCCCCTTCATTGAGAGATCGATTCATTCTTATATTTTGCAATTAGATATGATGCCTCTCAAGAGACATGTCCATTGTCTCTTTGTCACAAATCATTTTGTTATTGTTTCAATGTAATTATTGCATAACTATTTCTAATAACTCTCTCAATAGACAAGTAGTGATAAATATCTAAGGGCAGCGATGCTTGTGTTAGAAGGAAGCCTAATTAAGGATGCCGCCAACATCTACATCACAGTAATTGTGTTATGAAGATCAGCGTACAATTATTATAGGGCAACGACACAACAGTGGAGTTGATTTTGTTTATGCAAGAGAAATATAATGGTGATGGAAGACCACGATAGTTTCCTGATAAGAAGGAAGAGCACTAACGGCAAAGAAAGAGTAGAATGGGATCAATAGAAGTCAAAAGCTGATCATCATTTAGCGATACTCTGATCTGTTCGTGTAATTTCCCTTTCACGACACTTATTATGTTACTCATGGCAATATCAAAGGTAATCGACCATACTATCGATGAAAGATCACATTTTACTATTATTAATTATTTTTTATTTATTTATTATTTGTTAAATATTTTAGCTTAACCATTACAATCTAATATTATTATTGATTATTAAATTCCCTCTTATAAACTAGATATAGATATATATATGTATCTATATATATTAAAGTATATATTAATTTATAATTTAACTCGATCAACTTAATTATAATTATAATTATGTATACTTTATTATTATATTCATAATCATATTTGATTATTTATTTATCAATTTACTTATTTGATCTTATATTTTTAATGCTATTATTTCTAAACTCCATCCTGGAGAAGGGGACATAACAGTCCGTCCTTCCCCAAAATTGCTTGTCCTTAAGCAATTGCCAATCGAATGTGAGTGGCTTCTGTTGCACAACTCTGATATCATTTCGCTTTACAAGTTTGAATTGAATAACCCTGAAACTGAAATTTTAACTTGAGGTGAGAATTGCAATATATTTTATTAATCAAATCTGAAAATATTTCATCATAAGATTCAATTTAAAATCCTAAGAATAATTCAAAAGATAGAACTTATTTTGATTCAATGTAACACTTTTCTTTTAAGTATTGCCATGTTCCATGACAAGCCTTGATGAATAAACCTAATCCTTAGGGAGAGTTCATAAACATGTTTCAAGCTCTTTGGGGAGAACCTCCTGGGGCTCTAGTTGCCTTATGACCATTCTAGAACGGTCCTCAAGCTATGCCACCTTCTCATTTATGACTTTCTCCTCCTAAGGCCTCATGGATATCCATTATTTGGTATATCCATCCTTATAATCCTTGGGAGAGACTTTATCGCTTCCCAGACCTTAATTCCTTCCTAGGAACTTCAACATTCACCAAGAATGTCTGTAATCAATTGTTGACACTCGCTAAGAATGTCCTTGATCAAGCCTCGACACTCACCAAGAATGTCTTTGATTTGTTTTGACACTCACTAAGAATGTCTTGATCTCGTTTGACACTCACTAAGAGTGTCCTCGAGTCTCGGCGCTCACTAAAAACGCCCTTGATCTTGACACTCACTAAGAATGTCTTGATCTGATTTGACACTCACTAACAATGTCCTGAATCTTGGCACTCACTAAGAACGCCTTCCACCAAGCATGGCTTGGATCAATCTCGACATTCACTAAGAATGCCCTTTATCAAGCATAGCTTGGATCGTGAAACAAGTAAACATGAATACTATTTTCCAATTTATAGTACCTCTACTTAGTTGTCAAAACTAAGTCAGATCTGATATCTCTGTATTTGTGATTACACTTCTATTAGGAAGAGAGATCGAATTCCTTTCAATTCTTATATTACTTTTCTAAAGGTGGAATGGCTCTTCTATCCGCTGAGGCTGGCCCTCTTCCTTCCCTTCCTATTCTTCTTCTTCCACAAGTCTGCTACAAGGTTATCCACAAGTCTGCTATAACATCTTTTATAATCTTAAATCTGAAATGATCTTCGTATAATTCTCTCTCTTAAACTGGTATATATATATATATATATATATTATATACCTTATTGTCTTCTTCACCTCAAACCATAGATAATACAATTACTTGCAAACAGGTAGATTAGATGTAGAGTTAGTCTACCAATCTGCAGATGCATTCTTGCCTATAGATGCTATGAATTTCTCCTGACCTTGCTTGGTTGACTTGCTTTGGAATTTCTGCAGATACAAAGATCTTGCTGATGTGATGTACTGCTGTACGTCTCTAATTGCTGGATGATAATATGACTGGTTGGTATGTTGACTCCTTGGATGATTGATTGTCCTTATAATCACTGCCTTTGCTGTTTACATTTCATTAACATCTGAAGTCACCTCCTTCATTCATTATTCCTTATTTGATGAGGAAACCCTTGTTTTTTTTTTCTTTTTTACCCTGCAGGATGGCAGGATCATGCTTTGATACCACTGTAATGCCCCCTTTGGGATCTTTTATGATTTGGGACTCCTTTCTTCACATTCAATTGCAAAGTATTCTTTCTAGTCAATGACTCTGCTTATAGCACAACATCCTTTGCACTTGTGTTGATGATAGCCGAGATAACTTATGCTTTATCATTGATTATTGTTAGAATATACGAACGACACCACTTGTATTGCAATAATCTTAATCACTATCTAATAAGAAAGTATTATGAGATGCAATGAATATCTTTGGTATTCTTGCTGATATGATAAGACAGAATACCTTGCTGTCTCTAATATGTCGATGGGGATTATGCAATGATGTTTCTCTGAAATACTTTGATCTGCAGCTATGGAATCGATTCTGCTGTAACTGATGTGACAATGTAAGTTGTGTTGTAGGGTCCTCTTAATCATTTATAGCTGTTCCTCATATGGCGATATGAAATATGTGGCAAGCCTTGTCAATATCGTTTATAGCGATTATGTAATTGCTGTCTCAGATTTACTTTATAAGTCTATGACTGGAAATGGCTTTGTTCCATTGTTTTTGATTAGGGTAACAACAGGTTTTGAAGGGGCTCCAAAACCCTGTACAAACAGATTTTGACGGGAATCTGAAACCCAACTAAGACGAAACTCTGCTAAAGAATAAACATTTCAAACCAGTAGACCAAAGACAGTAAACTGTCAGCAGCTAACCAAAATGAGACTCTGAAACCCCAGCTGCCTAAAGAACAAGCAACAACCTTAAGCCATTAACTTAATTGGAGTATTAAAACTCCCCAAACAGATTTATAGGGTTTTGAAATGGATCCCTAAACCAACAAAACCTACATCATAGAGCACCAAAGCCCCAATCCCAAACTTTAACCCTAACAAAAAACAACCATCCTCTAGAATGGGCCCTTGAAAACTATCAGCATCCACTTGGAGGTACCAGCCAACCGCATACAACAAGCAACGCAAAGAAAAAGAAATGTGAAAACCATAATTTCCCTCATCCTCCTCAATAGCAACAGGTCTGAAATCCTCCAGCACCAAAGGGAAACCTCCAACACTGATCTGGCTTTTCAGCATAGCCCACTTAGTTTGCAAAAAGCTAACCCCCAGCCATTTCCAGCAAACTTTCATGTGACTACAAGACAAAGGCGACCACACTCCACTACCAACAATCTCCTTCCAGCAGTCGCAGACCACCTCGATAGGCTGAGCCCTCACCTCAATAGAGTCTTCCACCTCAATAGGAAGCGAGGGAGAAGGGAACGGAAGAGCAACAAGACTCCACCACCAAGAAGCCGCTCGAAAAGCTCCCACCTCAATAGGGCTATACTCCACCTCGATAGGAGTATAGTACAGAGGAAATAAGCCGAAAAGGGAATCAACCCTGCAATATATAGCTTCCAGCAACAAGGGATAACAAAAAACAACCGATAAAAACACATTGAAACAGGAAAAGAAATGAACACCCCAGATAGGGTCCAGCCATTCGTCCCTCACGAAATGGGCAAGTCACCATTCAAGATTCTCACAAGTTCTGCTTCTGGGCTTCTCTTCCACAGCCAAAATTTTTCCTTTGCCATGGGCAGGGCGGTAAAAACTGAAAAGAGTCCAAAGAGGGCAATGGGGATGCTTCTTGCACAGAGACTCTTTCAAGGGTGCACATCCAGCTTTCCTCACCACCATATACACCTCCCTTGACTCTTCCACGGAGACCTACAAGGGTCTCCCCACACCACAGTCCACGACAATAGAGAAAACATCTTCCCTATCACAGACAATAAGGTTGCTCAACCTCAGACCAACGTCAGTCAAACCACAAGCACAACAGAGATCAGGAAAGAGATGTGATCTCCCTAGATCCCAAGGGCCTTTGCCAGATCCATTGTAGTCGACTTCCTCAAGCCTCACAGTCCCCGCGTGAGGGAGGGTATGAGCATCATTTGATGAGCAGTGCCAGCCAACACCGATAGACTTTTGCCTATCGGCCTCCGCATGGTGAAGGAGAAGATATTCCAATCTAGTGCCGCCCTCCCCAAACATTGCCAGGATCTCCCGCGCAGCAGCACCCTCCGCTGCATTCTCCGTTGTCAGGACCCCCTGGCCCCGCCTCCCCCATCACCATCACTTTCCTCACCTCCCTCTGCGTCTTCCTCCGTTGTCCCCATTCCCACTCCTCCAGAAACCCTAGCTCCTCCGCCGGACTGCATCGCGTTAAATGTTGAATTTGATTAAAATTACTTTGTTCCTGTTTGTTAACTTTAATTGTATGCCGATGATGTGACTGCTCAAAGAGCTGGTTCAATACTTGATATGTTTCTATAAAAGAAATCTCCCAAAACTGATCCCCTTATGCTCAATATATTTTAATCTGATTTTTTTAGTTCTTCCAATAGATTAATACTCGTTCCTAATGTTGGTTCTATAGCAGAAATGACATACACAACACACAAAAATAGAGAAAACAATACACAGGATTACCTTGGGAAAACCCTCCAATCTGAAGAATATCGCAGCATCAAAAATCAATTAGAAGAATATCGCAGCATCAAACAAATTTAGAACTTGCAGTTGAAATTGCCTTAGGAGCCAGTCAGGCTCATCACACAACTCAACAATATAAAATCAATGTGTTTAACCACTTTTGTGTAAACAACAAATATCTTATGAGAATCTGATATAAAGATGGAGACTGAAAAAGTGAATCAAATATTTTTATCAGTTTGCAAGATCTCTGCAATAAACCAAAATACTTTCTTAAATATCTGCTTTATTGATATCAAATTAATCATTCAAGATATCTTGATCTCCTTGCGGAACTTTTATTCCTCTGTATCTGAAAAACAATATATTTCTGATGCACAGTATATTGATCAATTCAGATATTACAAATTGAATCTTTTAAAATGCTGTTATATGCCGAGGACAAATTCTGATAAATATTATGTAGCAGTCTAAATGTATGTTATTGAACTTGCAGTATAATTCACTGTATACGTGAAATTCTACAATCAATTTCAGTGACTTATCTTTTGAACAGCAGAGCATCTCATTTGTTACACAGATATATCTCCAAATATCAGCATAGTATCTTCAGAAGAATCTTCAGCATGTATAACCCAACACTTAACTTATATATCTCTTCACAATCGCAAGTTTTCACATCAAAAGCCTCTTCAATGCACTCCTCTCACACACATCACCCACCAACTTTCGAAAGCAAGAACATATATTATATTTTTATCCACTCTCATTTTTTGCTTCCACTTCAAGGCAATGAATAAATAGAGTTTTTTTAATCTGTTATCGGGTGTAGAAGTAGTCGTAACAACCACCGAAAAGTTTAGTAACTTCTCCAACCAAATCAGTTTATGTTTGCATAAACAACTTATAAACACATATACACTGATGAAGCAGATTAAATGACAGCAAGACAAACTGAAAGTACAGGTGGCCGATTTTACCATTTCATTATAAAAACGGTGGCAGACATAAAAAATCTTTGCAAATTGATCGTATCTCTGTCCCGTCTACGGAAAACGACCAACTTACATCCAGCAATAAAAACACAAGTCCTTGCGGCAAGTTCGATATACGTATATCTCATTACTGTGAGACTTAAGACAGATGACACTGATATCTTTACTCCAGAACAAAGGTTCAAACACAAATATTATTTCTTTTATTTCTTTGCCGGTGCAATAGCAAATCACAAACTAGAACCACGGCATCTCATACAACCATGGTATTTGACAAAACTGAAGAAACAGTTTGCATACTCGAAACTTTAAGAATATTAAAAGCTATATAATCTCAGTGTTTGTGAACAAAAGTTCCCCGATATGGATTGCATATGTACGTTGCCGGCAGAGGTCTGAGAGGATATCAATCTGAGAGGATATCAATCGGAAAGGATATCAAAAAGACACAGTGAAGACACCGCAAGGTATACGATTTCATTTATAACCTGATTTGTATAATGTGTTTGTTAATATTTGCACCAATACCAAACTCAGAATCTGAATATGACATCAATGCCAAATCTATTGCCAACAGATAGGTGTGGCTTGAAAATTCTTTAGCCAGTTATCTACCCCTGTAGCTTCAATTCCTTGCTCGAATGATGTGGCCGCAGTGCTAACCATTGGTGCTGTATGAATTGTAGTTGTGTCTGGCATTGGTGTAGTGGCTGGTAGGCTGGTAGCTGGCATGTTGGTGGAATTGGCAGATGGCACCTGGTATTGTAGTGGTTACTGCAACTGATGTTGTGGCCTCTAGCCTGTTCTCCACTTCACCACAATAGCTCCTGGTGTGGCCTCCTGCACCCCCTTGGGTGTGGTAATCCTCATTGTATTGGTCGAGAGCAACCATGCTGTGGGTAAGAGTATGGCAGGTGCAAAGGCAACACTGCTCGTAGCACCACTCTTAGCAACCACCTGAGTTGGAGGTGGTGGTCCCATGGGCACAGAATACGCTTTAGCTGCGGAATCTTCCTCTCCCCAACTGGAACTTACACTAGCACTCTCTGATAAAGTCTCCTCACTGGATGAGGACAAGATTGTAATGGTAGGTGCATCACTGCTCGCTCGTTAGCTGCACCCTGGTGGGATGGCATATTGGCGCTTCCTCTTACTCCGCCGTGCTGTGCTCAACTGATGAGAGCGGTCTCCTCGCCGGCTGCCTGTGTACCAAGGTGCACCCAATAGAATGTCGTTGGCCATCCTAGCTGTATCTACCTAGCTGATTAGAACTTCCCCCACTTATCTGAGGGTACCTGCATATGGATGGCATTGAGGAACAACATAATAGCGTGCTGAGTCATGTAAAAAGATTTATGACAGAGACTTAGGAAATCATGGATGCATTCTGACAACCGTCTTGCTCAATTGTATGTCCTTCCCACATTCAGGTTGAGCATGTACTTTAGCATCTAGAAGGCCACATCTGGCACGCGGCTGACACCCATTAGGCGACACTTGAGCAAGTCAAGTATGCATTTCCATTCTGCTTTAGCCAGAAAGTTCTTCTTGAAGCCCTTGTTTCCTCCTGAGCTCTGTATGCTCTCCATTTCTTCCCATGTTAAGTCCTGCCGACACACTTGTTGAATAAACAAATCTTTCTTTTTGGCATTGATCTTTTTGGGTTTTGGTACATATTGTCCAGGAGAGGGAATACCCATCACCCGAGTAAAATCTGAAGGTCATATTAGGGACTTTTATCATACATGCCAATATTTGATATATCTTTAGAATACTCTTTAGATCTCTTGCCACACTATTGAGCACAGCTGCCAAGTTGTTGCTTTATCATGCCAAAATCTGGATGCTTGAAGCTTGATTGAGAATAAAAAAATAAGTACTGAACGTATTTGGGGGATGTATGTTCTCATTTTTTTGTTAATTTTTCAATGATTTGTGACATTCATGTGAATTCTCATTAATTTTTGTAAATATCTGATGTGATATTGCTATTTGGATTCCATTCTGTAGTTTTTGAGTCAAACTCATTGACCCATGTTTCATGAGTAGTGGCTCAAAAGAATCCATCTCTATTGAGAATGAATGGAACACTTAGTACTCATTGCATCTAGGTGATGCTCATAGGGGTGAAGCATCGGGCCTTCCTTGGAGGTTACCCATGAAACATGGGTCAACGAGTTTGGCGTGAAAACTACACAGTTGAATCCTGATAGCAATATTACAATTTGACTTGCTGTGGAAAACTCCTACTTATCACTATCTGATGTGATAATACTTAAAATCAATGCATGCAATTATAATTTGAGAGGCAGTTACCTACCTTAGAATAAATCATCAGGTAAGAGTATAGTTATGTATAGGACAGTTCCCATATTTATTAGGTACTTAATTTATTTGGGGGACATGTGTTGCCAATTTTTCTTATTTTTAATGATTTGAGGCATTTATGTGAATCAATACACGCAGTTATAATTTGAGATGCAGCTACCTTCCTTAGAATAAGTCATCAGAGATAGTAATGTATAGGACAATTGCATATTATTAGGTATGCATGATTTCGAGAATTATATTTCCATGTACCTAGTGTGAAAGAAATAATTCCCACTATGAATATTTTTAATTTTTGATGAAGAAGCCTGGATGTATTCATTACAGGTTGATTTCTGATACCTTAATTTTGGCTTATACCTTTGTGTTAGATAACTGACATAAAATGTTTAATGAAACTGTAAGTTGTATAATAAAATAACCTTGGTTTGCACTTTAATTACAGGAAGATTAAGCCAAAATCTTGGAATGAACTGAATTGGGTTACTTTTATATCAAACTTATTTTGATTATTTTTTGCTTCATATGTAATGAATAATAGCTGCATGAAGAATATAGAAAATATTTTTTGATCCAAATTTAACATGTTATATATATATATATATTTTAATTTTAAATTAGTGAGCCTTAAGAACACTCAGTAAGTTACCACCCTTTAACCAACATTGATTTATATGAAATCACAGAAGATATGTCTATTAATAGTTTGAACGCAGGGTGTTTTACATGCTGGTTTGTTAGATTCGAATTCCTAGTGTGTAAGGTACAGCCAGCAGTGCTTTTATTCAGATTGTATAATATTGTTTCACTGTGTTTTCAGGATCATGCCACAAAAGCTGGCTGATATTCTATTTATCCCAGGGAAAAAAGAACAAGTTATATCAAACTGCAATGCTGCAGATGTCTTGAGAGATGCCTTTCGGGAGACTGAAGCAGCATTAGACTATCAGTATGAGGTTTATTCAGCTTCCTTTGTTTCTTTTATTGCAGGTTTCTACAACATTGATATGATTAAAGATTTTTTTATTCATACTCAATTTTGCATCACAAGAGGTGTTATATCTTTGTGGATAATCATTTGGGAAACTGCTTTTCTGGCCATAATTTATATGTTGCTGAAGCAGATATTGGAAAATACTTTTCTTTCTAAGAATATTATTTTATTTAGTACATATTTTTCAAGCGTGCATTTTTTTATTTTGGGGTCATAGAAGTTTCTACTCTATTGGATAAAATATAAAATAATTAAAGAGAAAAGAAAGATTTTTGCTTGTTTATCTACTATACATTCAATGCATTGTGAAGGGAAGTCATTGTTTTAATTCGTCCATTTTAGGACAACACAAATTGGATAATTGTGTAAGAGTAATGCTTTCTTCAAATCAGAAGGAAAGCTATCTTGTAGCAAAAAGCAAAACTAAACCCTATTATGTAAGGAAACAACCTTCCGCTTTTTACAATATTTACAAGTTAGATATCTGCATTTTGAGGATACAGTGCAGGCACATTAAAGAAATGGCCTGTTCTTTAGTTCCTGGGCAAGGGCATAATGCCTATTGTATTCAAGATTAATTTTTTTCATTTCTTTAATCTTATTAGTGACCGCTTACAATAGCTAACCATGCTCATGCCTTTTAGCTAAATACAGGGACTAAAAAGCATGAGTCAACACAAAGATTAAATTGGATTAAGCATTGTGAAGCAAGGTTTGGCAGAAATTGTCTGTGAATTGAAAGGGTTCAGTTCAGGTATAGGGCCGAGATGGGCCTAGGTTCAGCTATGAACCAGCTTAGGATCTTGGGATGTACCCTAGGCTAACTTGGGTACACTCATTATGCAAAGAAAGCGCGTAAACCATTTTTTTGTAATAAAGTGATGCAAAAAACATTCATTTGACAAATAGAAGAGACCAAAATCCCTACTTTGTCTCCAGGATGCCATTTTTTATTCCTGAAACTTGCTGGTTATTTTTTTGAGGGTGAAGGATTGACAAATGGATTCTACCATGTTTGGTAAGTGTTATGGGAGAGATAGTTGCACCTATGCAATTTGTCATTCACAGATAGAAATTTTCAATTTTTTATTTCCTTTTAAAAAATGTTTAAATATATTTTTAAACATATATATTTTTTGGTTTTGATTCATTTTTGTTAATTTAGCGCACCCTACGGTTGTAACATTTTTTATTTTTTATTAGAACATAATGGCCGCTAGTTTTAGTTTATTAGGCCAAGTGACAGAGAGGCAGTTCAAAATTGACATAGCATCACCTCTTTGGCAACATGGGACCGTGATGGAGTAGCTTCTTGGAGATGTGGACTTTTGTTGGCATTGGATGAACGCGGGAATGAGTATTGGAGCTCATATAGCTGAATGAAAGCTCACCTATGTGTTATGACCAGATAAGGAATAAGAATTTGTTCAAGACTGAACAAAAAAGGGTTGTCAAGGGAGCAACTTATGACATACATCAAAGAACAAGAAGATGCCAATAGTGTTAGTGTTGAGAGAAAAAGAGTGATCACATCCTTTATTCAAGAAAGGATTGCATATGTTTTCTATTGGGCCTACGATCTGCTACATCACATCCTTTCTTCCATCTGTCTTCCCAGAAAGATGATATCTCTTCTATTTCTCATAAAAGAGGTCCATTCGATTTTTATTCCAGAATGAAGTGGGATACCCCTTATTTCCCATAATAGAGGTCCATTGGAAATGGCCTTCTAGAATGAGGGAGGGGAGATTGCAGATTAGTGCATTGCTTGTTGCATTTATGCCAATTGGCTTTTTTTAACCTTGTGAGGTCACCATTTGGTCACCATTTTAGAGGGAAATGGTGATATGACAATCTAAAATAAAAAAAAATATCAAATATACGTAAATAAAAAAAATAAAAGCAAGTTGCAATAAAAATGGTCGCCCACTAGGCTAGCACTGTAACACTTACCAGTTTCAGAAAATCATAGGATAGAATGAAAAGTTAAAGTAGTTTAAACAATCCTGATAAGCACAATTACAAAAAGCCGGAGGTAGAATAGATCAGGCGTATCGGGTTAACATATTAAATATCCATGGTAACAAAAGGTTCTAACGTGACTGAAAACTGAAGATTAATTTCAGCAACTGTTATGGTTGTTGTCCTTCTACACATCATAATTGAAAGCACCAATGGTGACTCAACAACTTTGGTAATTATTTTATAATCTTGGCATTTTCCTTTGAGACTTTTCTTGCATATTGCTGTTCAATTTCAGCCTTTACTGGATCTTTCTCTTTTGAATCTAAGTTATTGGGTTCGCCCTTAAGGCCCCCCACACTTGTGTTGGGTACGAGTTCACCCGCGCATATGGCTTGGTTCACCAAGGTTACGCACCTGAGTGTACCCAGGCGTACCTAGGGTACCCCAAAGCCGTTGAGGGTCAAAAAGTAGCAAAAAAGACATTTTCAAACCCTTTGTTTGCATCCAAAAACCCTAACATGCCCATAAATGCATCATTTTGCCCAATACAAAGATAATTTTTCTCTCTTCACTCACTCTTCTCATTTTGGCATTTTGAGGGGTAGCTGATATATATTATATGGCATATGACATAACATTGAAATTCTGAACTATTGATTAACATTCAATATTTATCTTTATCACTACCATTTTGGTGTCAACTTTGTGCCTGATAACTTGAATGATCTGGTTCAAAAGATACTAAACAATTTTCTATTACGATCACTTACTATGCTCTTTGGAAGTCCATGGAGCTCGAATATCTCTTTGAAGAACAATTCTGCGATTTGTGGTGCGTTGTACTTTGATGAGATAGCAAAGAAGTGTGCATACTTGCTTAGCCGATCGACAACCACAAAACTACAATCTTTGCCATGGACCTTAGGGAGTCCAGTGATAAAGTCCATTGATATGCTCTCCCATTTTTGCTTTGGAAGGAGAAGGGGTTGTAATAGCTTGTGGGGAAAGTATGTTCCACTTTGTTTTGTTTACAACTAGGGCATTCTCTTACAAAATGAAGAACATTATTTTAAGGCCTTTCCAAGAGAACCTTTCTCTAACTTGTTTGTAGGCTTTGAAATATCCTGGGTGTCCCACCATTGGTGTCTCATGGACAACTCTCAAGATCTTTCCTTTAGTTTTGATTCAGGCACTAGGTAGATTCTATCTTTGTAATAAATGATGTCATCCATTACTTTATATTGGTCATCTTGAATTCACCTATCCATTAGTTCCCATATGAAGGTGTTTTTCGAATACTCTACTAGAAGGTGAGCCTTCCAATTAGTTGAGATCACGAATAATGAAACAAAAATTGGTTTTTGGGATAGGGCATCGACAGCCACATTCCTTTCTCCTTTCACATAGTCAATACCAAAATCATATGCTTGGATCTTACTAACCCATTTTTGTTGACGTTCATTAAGGTCCTCTTGCTCTAAGAAGTACTTCAAATTATTACGATCCACCCTCATTACAAACTTTCCACCAACAAGATATTGTTGAAACTTGGTCAATGCATGCATTATGGCGAGCATTTCCTTGTCGTATGCAGAGTACAATCTTTCATTGTCTTTCAACTTCCTACTTTCGAAAGCAATAGGATGCCCATTTTGCATCAAAACTGCCCCAATCCTTTCTCTCGATGCATCACATTCTAGTACAAAAGATTGATTAGATTTTGGCAGGGCAAGGATTGGGCAAGTGCTTATGATCTCCTTCAATTTATCAAACACCCTTTGTGCCTCATTCATCCATTTGAATGCTCCTCTTTTGTTTAGATTTGTTAAGGGTGCCCCAAGCTAGGAAAATCTTTCAACTAACCTTCTATAATAGTTGTACAACCCATAGGAACCACATAATTCTGTGAGGGTCTTTGGTGGAGGCCAATCTAAGATGGCGTCAATCTTCTCTTGGTATACTTGAACCCCTCTTTCGTTAATGATATGACCCAAGTAGAGTATTTCGGTCTTACCAAATTCATATTTAGTCTCTTTTGCATATAAGGATTGTGTTTCTACTATTCCCAAAACTTCATCCAAGTGTTTCATATGCTCTTCCCATGTTTTGTTATATATGAGAATGTCGTCGAAGAACACAAGTAGGAATTTCCTCAATTGCTAATTGAATATGTGTTTCATACAAGATTGAAATTTTGCAGGTGTGTTGGTAAGATAAAAGTGCATAACCAAATACTCATAATGGCCAAAATGGCATTGAAAGGTGGTCTTGTGGATTTTTTGTTTCTGAACTCTTATTTGGTGGTGGCCCGACCTTAAATCATCTTTGAGAAATAGATTGCACTATGCAACTCATCCAATAATTCATCAATCCTAGGTATGGGATGTTAATATTTGTGGCCTTGAGACAAAGATAAATTACATTGCAAATAATTGTTAATATTATTGGATTGGAAAAGATCAAATTAATACTATGTATATTTAGATTAATAATAAGTATGCTACATATTATTAATCTTATTATACATATCATTATATTACATATCATATTTGTCAAGAGGGACGACTTGCACATAAAATATTATATTTGTCAAGAGGGATGACTTGCACATAAAATATTATAATTGGCAAGAGGGACGACTTGCATATTAAATATTATGTTTGTTAAGGAGGGACGACTTGCACATTGGATATTATATATCTGTCTGACTTGCTTGTGCAAGTCGGCTGCATTAATAAGGAAGAGTCACACCTCTTGAATGCATATAAAGGTGGAGTTATGTTGTGAATATGGCAAGCATCAAAAACATAACATGTCTGCCTAATTCGCACCATAACAGCAGATAAGCAGATCCATTCTAATCTGATCCATATCAGTAACAATTCATACTAAAAATTTTAGTCATTCCTAGAGGAAGAATAGCAGACCAAAAGCACAATATATAGTGAATTTAAAGGACAATACAAAGCAGATTTGGAGGACGAAATATAGCAGAATTGGAGGACAAATTGAAGCAGACATAGAGGTTGAATTATAGCAGCAGATTGGAAGGCATCATCAAGGAGACTCTACAACAGACTTCGAAACTGGGTATTATTGTCTTTATGTCCCAAATACTTAATACAATATACAAGCTAGTTTATTGCAAGAACACTGTGTTCCGTTGCTCAATCAAATCTCTGCTTGACTCTTCTGAAGCCAACCCCCTTGAAGAATAGACGCCACAAGCAGCTAATGTGTTGATGATGTGGACAGCCGCTAGTCATATTTCGTCTCCTTCTACATGCATGTGAACATTTACTAGAGCTGGAAATGAGGAGCCACAATATATTTCGATTTATGTTGTGTTCTACACTCCTGTGTTTGAATTAAGCACATATATACCAATGAGGACTTCAACCAAAAGTGATCAAGTATTTGACTGCGACTATCTGGAAAAAGTAAACCAACTCGTGCCAAGATTCTGTTGTCTATGCAGTGTTCTTTTAAGGATGGCTCCCGTATTTCACTTTTAGAATTTCAGAACAGATAAGATATGGTAAAGCCCTTTTGTGACAAATTGAAACATGAATCTCAACATACTGTTGCCGCTAAGTCTCAAATTGCATCAGGTTCTGGAACTATTCCTAATATATTGATTGTCTCCGCAAAAGATAACTATGCTGGTCTTAAGACATATAAGTTTGAGCGCACATATGAAATAATATATCAATGCTTCCATAAAATCAAATGTAGTTGACAATGATAATTTATTCCCACAAATCATACACCCAATATTGTCATAATATATTCCCCTCTTTCTTCAGTATTTTTCTCTGACTCATACTCATGCGGGAGGCAGGGAAACAAACGACCTTTCCAAAGGTCGTGACTTGTTAAGTCACCCATCGCGTTACTCGGCTGCGTTTGTGATTTGTGACTTCATCTAATCTTTGGATATGTTATCCTTGGTGATACGTTTATTAACATATTTCAGTTTTATATTATTTGTTTAGTATAAATATTTGATTTACATTATAATTTATTTATTAATTATTATGATTATTATTTTATTATTATATTTATTATATTAATAATATATTACATTATTAAATTAACATACTATATTCATTCACTAAGATATAATATTATATTATATCAATTTATATAATATATTCTTATATTAATAATATAGTTAAATAATAATAAATTATATTATAATTTATTATTACTTATTCATTCGTTAATTTATTTTTGTTATTTATTATTAAATCTTATTCTAGGGAGGGGACATCACATGGAAATTTGGGGGTTGAAGTCCCAGCTTGTACTTGGTGAGGACGGATTCTGACCTCTCCAAGTACAGACTCCAAGCTGCCCTTTCACCTGAATTCATGTCACCTTGTCTTAAAACAATTTCACTTCTCCTTCAGCCCCTTGAATGTGATGACTTTGATGTTAATTTCCCTTTGAATCTCCAAACTTAATCATGTCTTTTGTCCTTAATTGCAGATCTGATTATGATGTTTTTTCATGGAAAAGTTGATCTCCAATCTACTTAAATCAGTTTTATGTTGGTGGGGAATCCTGATATGCACCTTGAAACCTCCATATTTCCATGCCAGAAGTCACATATGGATTTGAAATTTGATCAGAATTGGGGGGTGGAATTTTAGGGTTCCAAGTTCCATTATGTACTCGGGGAGGCCGGATTCCGACCTGTCCAAGTACAGGGCTATACTTGGGGAGGTCAGATTCCGACCTCTCCAAGTACAACTTCCTTGAGCTGCCTCATGTCTTGGCTTCACAATATGTTGATTCTCCTTATGAATTTTTCTTTAATTCATCTCCCTTTTTCAGGACTTTTTTCCTCGCACATTCTCAAAAAGATTTCAAAACCTCATGTTTTTGTATTCCAACTTGGCTTTACGGTTGCATCTTGTCTTGCATTCTTATGTTGACTCCATACCAAAAGTTGTCTCCATTGTCATCTTGATTTCAACTCTCCACTTCCACTATACTTCCCTTGTCCTTCTCTCTCGGTGACTAGATCTCAAACTTAGATCAACTTTCCCTCCATCATCTCAAACTCAACCCTTCCATGGACTTCACTCAATGTTGGATTCCTCGCTCCCAACTCTGCTTGTCTCAAATGCCTTAACCCTTAAGTTGACATGACTTGCACCTAAAGTTGCTTAAACTCATTTCACTGACTTGGAAACTCCGAAATTGCCACTAAACTTAAGCCAACTAAGACACCTACTCCTACTACCAAGCAAAAAGAGGGGGTCCCAATTTGCAATGGGGCGATGGTGTGAAAAGGTCACAACAGGTGGTTTCAAACCTTAACGAGCTATTTATGATGCTTATATGAGGTATTTATGTACTTGTTTATGTCTATTCCAATAACATGAAATTGCTATATGCTTGCAAATGATATTTAAATTGAAAAGTTGTTGTAAACAGCCCTTGCAAAATTCAAATGACACAATATTAATTACAGTAGTGTCCTAAAACTTGCATGGTATTTATTGTTAAGTTATTTGGCAAACTTTTAAAATAAATATAAAAATCAGGGGTGCACATTATAAAATATCCCCATTATCAGGAATATTGTTTGTGAACTTTTGGCTAGTGTTCGAGTTTCCCTGTAAGCTTCCAAGTATGTTGGGAGAACTCCTGTTAGGAAAATAGGATCTTGATAGAGAAAATCTAATATCTATGAATGTGCTGTTTTATTCATATAAATTCTGAGCAATGAATACTTACTGAATCTGTACTGTATGATTGCAGAAGGGAAGACAATGCCGTGGTTATTGATCGCTTTCCTCTAATCATGCGTACAATATAAATATAGTATTGAATGGTCATATCTACGTAGAGACATGACTCTACGTGGCTTAGGCCACGTAGAGCCATGTCTATACGTAGACATGCCCCGTGGACTAGTAAAATGCAGATTATAATACGCGGCCCTTCGTAACATATACATATGTTGCGTTAACTATCTTTCGGTAGTTAATGTAACATATCATATATTAATATGATATGTTACGTTAACTATCGAACGATAGTTAACGTAACTACATTAACATATATGCTCGACTTCAATAATATCGACTGTGTCAATTAAATTGTAACCAATATTCACCGCTGTTTTAATATCGATAATGATCGATTATTATGCATATTAATAATAAGCAATATATATATATATATATATATATATATATATATATAATCGACTATGATATTGAGCAACATTAATATAATTATATCAATCTATTTCGATGCTATAATTTAACACTCCCTCTTAGTGAGAAAAGATTGATAATCACAAGAAGTGAATGTTTATTGAAATCCCCGACTTAACTCAAAACTAGATTTCCTTTAAAATAACATAATCACTTGGATCAGGATTTCCGGCATGATCCGGAACATAATTCAACCTGATAAGGAATTTTATCACAATCCCCGACTCAATTCGGAACTGGATTTTTTTTGTGATAAATATAGGTGTCAAGATATCCGGCGTAATCCAGATCAAAACTTGAACCACTTGTTATCATGATCCCCAACTAATTCGGAACTGGATTAGATGGTAACTTAAGTCAAACTATTGTAGGTCGTCGCCTTACAATAGTGACCTTACACAAGAAAGATCGTCATCTTTCAATAACACAATATTGCAATATTTAATTTATTATTCATGAATTAATTTACATATTTAAGAGATAGAATCTCATAAATTTAATTACAATTTAACCATACCAAGTTTCTGTTTGAAGTACTCAATTTTCAACTTAGCTAGAGGCTTGGTAAAAATATCAGTAGTTTGATCTTTAGTACTTATGTAGATGAGTTTGATAATATCTCTGTCTACCATATCTCTTATATAATGATAAGCAATTTCTATGTGTTTGGAGCGATTGTGAAAGACTGGATTTACAGAAAGCTTAATGCAACTTTGATTGTCACAATAGATTATTGTAGGTTTTAGAGCCTTGCCAAACAATCCAAATAGTAACTTCCTTAACCATACTGCTTCATGAGCACCCATGGAAGCGGCCATGTATTCTGCTTCGGTAAAACTCTGAGCAACAACTGACTGTTTTCTACTGAACCATGAAATCATTGCTGATCCAAGGCTAAAGCAACATCCTGTAGTGCTTTTCCGATCAATTGAGTTTCCGGCCCAATCGGAGTCAGTGAATCCTAGGAGTTGTATCTCAACATTCTCATATTTTAGGCCCAACTCAATTGTACCATATAAATATCTCAGAATATGTTTAGCTGTTGTTAAGTGGATCTTCTTGGGTTCACACATGAAATGACTTAAAACATTTGTAGCATAGCAGATACCAGGACAAGTGTTTACCAAGAACATAAGAGATCCAATTAGCTGTCTGTAATAAGAAGAATTTGTAGGCTCTGAATTTGTAGCTTCTTCTTTGAGTTTATGAAGATTTGTTTCCATTGGAGTGGTTAATGGTTTACATTCCTTCATACCAAATCTGGTTAAGATATCCATAGTATACTTTCTTTGATTTATAAAAATATGATTTTCTTTCTGTGCAACTTCTAATCCCAGGAAGTAGTGTTACAATCCTAGATCCTTCATGTCAAATTCATTTGTGAGTTCTTGTTTGCATTTGGCAATAAGATGATCTTCTCCTGTAATTAATAAGTCATCAACATAAAGAACTATGATTACCATTTCACCTTTGGATATTTTGAAGTATATATTAGGATCGGCTTCATTCTTGGAGTATCCTAATTTAGCGAGATAAT
>MU227058.1:1269061-1302188 GCA_018584345.1 Thuja plicata
GGAGCAGCCCTAGAAGAGCGAATTGAAGACCTTCAAGAGCTGATTCATAACAGTCATTGAGGACAACATTGAGGGACTAACTTGAAGAATACAAAGTGCAGATTTGAAGCCAACAAAAGGATAAATTCAGACCTTCAAATCTAGGTATTATCTTTCTTTACTTGAGAATATTTATTAAATCCTGTGTCTTAGTATTTGAAAGACCTCTATAGATTGTATTTTCCTTGATATAATCTGAAAACATTAACAAAGGGTTTGATGTTTTTGATGTGTTCTGAATGAAGTTTTGATTTTCATGTGGAATGAAGTTGATGATGTGTGAAGAATATTTTCCTTGCTTGCCGTACATGTCTAGGTTTGCCATTCCTAGCATCACTTTGGAGCGGTTTTTTCACTCTAATAGCTGCCTAGAGTGACAAAAAAATGATCAAAGTTTAAGCTGTTGCTGTTGGTGGTCAATCCATGCTAGTTGTGCAAGTTTTGAAAGAATTTTAAGAGGCCCTAAGTGCATGTTGTACGGCCTAGGTGCTGGCTGCACATTGGAGTTACATGCATGTCAGTCTACTCTTTAATCACCCTTACTTCAATGTTCTTTCTAAGTTGGTTGGAGGTGTTTGGACAAAGAAGTGTTGATTTTGATACTTTGGGGCTGAACTTTCCTAGTTTACAAGGTGTCTAGTGAAATTTGTGGTGAATGCTACTGCTGCTACAGTCATAATAGTAACACAATAATCTCAATTTATAACTCAGATCTGAAAATCTATGTTCGTAGTTTGTAGGTATTGATTGTAATAGGGGATTGATTGATAGGGGGTTCGACTTGTGATTGTTTGTTGTGGTTGATGCATTTCATAGCTGGACTACTTGGACTCGACAAAAAATACTAAGCCAAGTCCATAAATGAGTACAAAAATGAGTACAAAAATGCAAATTGGGTACAAAATGACACCCTCATGTGGAATGTTGGACTGAGACAAAATGAAAATAGTAAATTGTTTTTGTAGAACTAGAAGTAAATACTACATTAAATCGTTTCACATTTTCCTCTTCCTTGATCTAGTGCAAACTAGGCGAGAGGTACTAGATGGTCTAGTCCTTGGAGTTTTCTTTTGCTCCTATTCCTTGCTTCGCATCTGGCTGTGGCTTTTGCTCGACCTACATCTTGAATGTAGATGCTAGTGGCAATGACCCCTCAACTTCATTAGTGTCATTCAATCCCAAGTCTCCTGCTGCACCCACCACTTCCAATGCTTGCCTCTCCAAATCATTTATGTCATCCTCGCTAAACAATGGAGGTTGTTCATCCCACCCTATTTGATGACTGTAAGGATCTATCTCATCCAAATCAACTGGATCATCTAATAAATCCTCTACCTTTCTTTTATTTAGCTAAAGATTGTATTGCACAAAGACCAGGTCATTGAGGCATTTTTGAGATGATTTGTTCATGTTTTTCGTGTGGATAGCTTCGAACAAGCTGCAATTGCACTCATAACTATATGTACTTCAAGGTTGGCATAAGATGCAAAGGGAAAATCTTTTGGGATATTTTCATCCCAATTTGTCCACCAAGACACTACAAAATAAAATATTGAAGAGTTACAAAAAAACGTGAAAACATATATTATCAAATTATCAAATTATCAATAGTTGTAAACTTGTAAATTTGAAATTTTTAACTTGTAAAATTCATGTGAAAGACTGCAAATTTTATATTGTGCGTTTGAGTAGTTCTTCCACGCTTAGCTAGCTCCAAAGAAAAGAGCTTACCCCTCGCTTCCTTGTAACTTTGCAATTCATTGACAATGAGGTCTCTCACCTCAACTTGGAGTGTCATCCTCTAAATGCATGTAGCGATGCCCTCCATATCATCTCCATTGGGATTTGAGAAGGTATTTTATTATCTTTTATTAAATTTTTCTTTCCCTAGCCATGTTCGATTCTAGCTTGTGGAACTTGTCAGGGCTTTCGAGTCTGTGCCTTGATATCAGAAGCGTAAGAAACTTAAGAGAAAACAATTAATTCAATGGTTGTTAGAGCCCCAACTTAGAAATTTCGTGTATAGATTGAAGATAAATTCAATATGTGATTCATTGCATACCTAGATTGCAAATTTTATATTACGTGTTTGAGTGGTTCTTACATGCTTAGCTGGTTCCAAAGAAAAGAGCTTACCCCTAGCTTCTTTTTAACTTTGCAATTCATTGACAATGAGGTCTCTCACCTGAACCTGGTGTGTCATCCTCTGAATGCATGTAGTGATGCCCTCCATATCGGATTTGAGAAGGTATTTTATTATCTTTTATTAAATCTTTCTTTCCTTAGCCATGGTCAATTGTAGCTTGTGGAACTTGTTGAGGTTTTCAAGTCTGTGCCTTGATATCAGAAGTGTAAGAAACTTAAGGGGAAACTATTAATTCAATGGTTGTTAGAGCCCTAACTTGGAAATTTCTTGTATAGATTGAAGATAAATTCAATATGTGATGCCTTGCATACCTAGATTTTCACTCTTTACTAGCTTTACTATTAGAGATGCAAAGGATGGGGATAGGGAGAAGGAAATGGATGAAATGGGAGCTAAAGTTGCATTTGTAGACAAATGTAGAAGCAATGGGACCTAAACAGACCCCACTTTTCAGCATTCATCGAATTGGAGCTTATTGTTGTCAAGGAATTTGTAAGATACCACAAGGTTTCTAAGGCAAGCTTACCTTTCTCTGCATACTTCTTTACTAGGTTGAAGACCTAAGAAATTTTTTGGATCACCCTGGATGCATTTAAAGTTTCAATAAGTAGTATGTGCAATGTTTGTATGACCTGATAGGGGATTATGCGGCTTAGGATATTGAGCTTGATGGTTTAGGATGATATTGAGTGCAAGTGTTCATGGTGGCCGAATTTGTGTAAAGTGTTTATTTGTGTTGTGGCCGACCTAGTTGGGGTTTTCGGTGATCAAGTTGATATATATAGGTGTGTGGATGTTTGAGTTGAGTATGGATTGATGGTGAATTATATGTGATGCGAATGTGGAAGAGTAGATGTTCGAATATCGGGAGATCCTACATCATTTCAATTCATTGACTCCCTATGCTTGCTAGAAGACAGCGAGTCCTTTTGGCAGCTTGTATAGTTTTGTATCTTGCTGTGGGATCGTGCGTCTCAGTCTTGCAAGTCCCTTGTATCTTTCCCTAAGGTTGTGCACCTTAGCTTGTAAGTCTAAATCAGGAGTAGTGAGCTTCCATGACCTTTGGCCTAAAACTTTGTATTCAAGTTATTCATATAGTGAATGTGATTCTCACTGTGGTTTTTCCCACATTGAGTTTCACACGTAAAATTCTGGTGTCCATTTGTTTATGAAAAAGGACAAAACATTTGATAAACAATAAGACAATGACAATTATCTTATAAAAATGACACGTACAAGTTATAAAGAATGGCAGCGCTTTGTTTATTAAAGACAAACAACAGTTGTTATAGAAAAATAACCAATGTGAGTAAACACCAGTTATAATGGAGGTGCGATTTATTTGAAAGAGATGTTTACTAATGAAAAGAGACGTGTCTCTTCAAAAGGATGCCTCTTTTCATAGAAGGCAAGAAGATATAAAAGAAGTAAGAAATGTGTGGTGTGGTGTGTGAAAAAAATTACAAGTCATTTTATACAGGCACCAATAAATTTAAATTGCAGTTTGTAAAGTGGAGCAGATGTAAGTAAATAGAATACTTATTGAGATCATCCAATAAGAAGTATGGAATGAATGCAGTATTACACAAGGAAATTTTTGGGTGAAGACAATGTTTGTGTGAACAAAAGAAAGATCTTAAAGACGAGTTGAGCATAAATATGAGGTGGTGCAATTAATCTCTAAACAAGAAGAGTGATATGCTTTTGTTTTGAAAGGAGATGACCATTCTGAATGGTTCTCTAAGTTGGAGTCACCTCTCTTGGTAAGGTATTGAGAGAGTTTGAGTTGGATTGAGAAGAGGAAGTGTGAAGTATGTGTTTCTCAATGTAATGCAGATTGAAAAGAAAAAGATATGGAATTAATTACATCAGATTTGTGAAGAAGGTATGTATGCAGATTTGGTTGCAAGGATGCATGAAGTTTTGCGAAGGGATCATAGCAGATTTGAGGAAGAGAAGTAAAGCATCATTTGTGAAGAATAAGATTATCCGTCATCCATTGGAGAAGCAACTTTGATAGGTGGGAGTTTGAATGAGGGGTTGGTGCCTCTAAGAGAATGAGGGCTTTGTGCCTCTAGTGGGCATGTGCTCATGAATAGAATGAGGGGTTAGTGCCTCTAGTAGGAAAGGTTCTCACAAATTGAATGAGGGGTTGATGCCTCTAGTAAGTTGAGCCTACAAAATTTGTAAAAGAAGGGTTTACATAAAAGCATTAACTTGCCGTGGGTTTCTCCCGTAAGGGTTTCCACATATATCTGGTGTTCTATGATAGTTAGATCTCATGTGAATATTAATGCATATGCTTATTATATTAAGTTGAAAAAGTAAAAGTTTGTCGTTATACTGATTCCCCCCACTCCTATCAGTATAACCATGTGCTCATCATGTCACATGTAGTATATGATTGATGTGCGCCTTGCTATTTCAATTTTATGCTAGTTTTAAATTGAATGCATTAACCTGTCCAAGTATTACAGTTATTTGTCCTTTTGAGCCTGTATTATTCATATTCATAGTTATATAATTAAATTAGGAATTTGAAATACAAAGTGTTTAAGCTTATGTTATTCAGTGATAAAAACATTGATGACTGAATGATTCTTGTACTATCACTATAGATATGGACCTTTGTCATGTCTATGGGTAGTTAAATTTACTGACTTAGAGGAAAGAAATCGAATGTTTTGGGTGATTAATAATCTGCTTTATTTTTGTATTCGAATGTTTTTTGTTTGAAAATTTTATATCTCTTTTCAATTTCTTTAACCCCACCAATCTCAGATGATTTGAAGCCTTAGATATGCGGTTGATAACCAATATGACGTATAATCCTGTTTTTGTTTGCCTAAAGTGGATGGTCATTTATCCACAATCATATTTGTGTCAAAACATAGGACAATAGAACTCGTGGCTGCTAATGAGTGAGTGGGTCTTGAAGAAGGCATTTCATCAATTAGATTTACTCTCAGAGAAATCATTTTATGTTTGAGTAGAGTTCTAGTTCCTTGGAACGATTTGACCATGAGACCTATTTGGAATGCAATGTATAAATATGGTGGAAAGTAAGCAAGCTTTGGGAATGGAATGAGCTCATAGATTATTTCCAAAGCCTTTATTGTCAACCTTTTTAATCAGCAGTTGCCGAGCCAGCTGTTTGAGCTATTCACTAGCTCCCCACAAAAGATTGCATGGGATGAAATCGGATGATATAAGATTGAAGTTATTATTGTTGAGGGAAGATAATAATGCTCTGTGGTGATAATTGCTTCATGTGAGGCCCAGTGGATGCATAGGCAGTAATATGAAGTGACTTGTAATAAAATTTCTTGCTCTCAGCTACTTTAATTTTATCTATTTAATCTCTGAGTATTTTAAATGAACACATGCTTCAATCCTTGTGTGCTTACTGAATATCCTTATTAGGTCCAAGTTAAAGTCCCATAATCTGTTTATTTAAGAATGTAATCTTTTACTTCAACAGAATGAAGAGATGGCAGTGGAAAATTATACAACAACAACAGTGACATCAGAATAACAGTGAAAATTCCATCACATAGCAGTCATATATTACAACTTAGCAATCAGGGTTACTTTGTGAATCCAGTTAGGCATGTGAAACTTGAAGTCCTATGAAAGATTCTCATTAAGTTGTTGCCTGGCATCATAAACTGATGGGGTTTAAAGCTGTTCTTTCTGTCCTAATCAATACTACCATTTTTTTATACATGTTTAAACAGTCTGTAGTACATGATTCTTTATGGCGAAACATTCCTATTCACACCCCTTCTTTGCCTATTTTTGTGCATACTTTTGGTGTTATGGTAATCGCTAATCAATTGTAGCTTGGATTAGTTTTTCCCTTTTTGTATTTAATTCAACTCCGACTGTCTGAATCCCTTGAGATGGCAATATGGTGTTTTCAATTGTTTTTATGCCATTGTAAATAGAAATAACAAGATAAGCTGATAACATGTGATGATCTAGAGAATTAATTGTGGCCTTAACATGGAGGTGGAGGAAGTTGGGGGAATGTTGCACTTGATGGAAGAATTCTATTTTTATGTTTTTAATTTCTTTCATATGTTCTATATTAGAAATCTTGTTTTCTTTGTTTCTATGATACCTGAGATTTTTGTTGTCAAGTAATCAAGGAAAACATCCATTTGCTTCTATTTAAATATGAGGACATATGGTGGCTTGGATATTTTTACTGATGGAATGTTTTAGACTTACAGTTCCAAATATTTTTCAGGGCTGCACAGCAACAGTTCTCTTGCTGTGGCATGATTTTAATGAGGTTTTCTTTGCACAGTGTGCAAACGTCGGAGATTCAGCATGCGTTTTCAAGTAAAAATCTCAACTTCAAATCCCTGCACTTTTAGTTATTAATAATCTGTCCACACATGCTTTATTTACTAAGAATATTTATTCTTTCATGCTTTGTTTCAGTAGGCTTACTGAGAAAATGTAAGAAAAATAAAAATTGAATACAAATGAAATGAAATGATCATCATGTCCATTTGTACATATTAAAGGGCATTGGGACTGTATATTAACTGTTTATTAGTGCAGACTTAGAGAAAATTAACACAACAAAAAGCAACTGGAAGAGCTTATGTGACTTGTATGGCATAAAAATGATTAATATCTACATTCATGCAGCTCCAATGAACAAATGAAACAAGCTGTGGAACTCCAAACTTCTACATTCTTCCCTTCTGCTTCTCTTTACCTACAAAGAGGCTTGATGGTCTTGGGAAACGATGAACAGTTGCCTCCAAGCATTAGGTCGTTCTTCAACTGCTGCTCCCACCCTTGCTATCTGCCGCTATGAGTGAATAGGGTCCTGGAATAGCAACAACCAGGCCTGTCATTATTCTGCTATCCAACTGCTCCAATTGCTTGCCTTCCAATCTGATGCTTCCAACAAAGATTGCATGCGTTAACTGGCCACAATTTATGCATCCTTCCATGGCTATAATTAGTCACTGCCAAAGCATCTGATGTCTGTACCATTCATCACCGCCACATGGAGAAGCCAACCAATTCGCTTTGTCCAAGTTAGTGATTCCCTAAAGACCAAATCACATACTCAACCAAAATGTTGCACACTGTGGCAACATGTAGCTGACTATAGTAGCTATATTATGAGTAGGAAAAGATCAAAATATGTAGAGTGGAAGCATCAACACAATGCTTTGCATGCCCTGAAGTGTCCATTTACTTTTTCCTTTATCAAACATTATCCATGCTAGCAATAAAGTAATTTCCCATAACTTCTCAATGTTTTTGGTAGCAAGATCCAATGTTACCAATGAAGTAATTTGCTACAACCTATCAATCTTTTTGGTAACGAGATCCAATTTGACCAATAAAGTAATTTCCTGCAACCTATCGATCTTTTTTGGTAGGTTAATTAATATTGTACTTTGACGGCTTTTTCAACTTTGACAATGCTCATTTGTAGTATACTTGAGCCATAAGGATGAGGAACTTAGAACTTGAACTTGAAGTGCAAGATTGATCCAGATCAATTCTTTGAACAGAATTGATTCATGGTGGTTGAAAATTTAGAAAAATAACCAAAATTTTGTCCTTTGCTCTTCTAACTTCAATGTCCTTGGGCCTAGGCAAAAATTCTAGGATTCAGAAAAGTATAAATAGAGGTGTTTGAGATGTATTTTGGTTTTAGAAGATTGAGTTCCATGTTTCATTAAGAGCATAGAAAGAAAAAAATCAGCTCTTCACTGGTTGTAAAAGATAGACACGAAAATAGAGGGTAGCCATTGCTGCACCCACTTGTTGTATCTATCCAGCATATTTGTACAATTACCAGTACCACTAGCAAAAGCTGGTTTTCCGTCATGGGGTTTCCAGGATGAAAATCTCGAATATGTGAATATGCAAATCTATTTTTACAAGTTTATTTTGTGATTTTTCTCATCATATTCATACTTTATTGATTTTTTTTTGTTTTAAGCAAGTAGAAGGTAGAATACATTTGGTAATTCTCCAATTCAACTAGTTTTAAGATATAATGGATCAATCCTTTCCTTTGATATAGTTGATGTAATGTTCCCAATATGGAGTGAAGGAATTAGTAAGGTGAAAATTAAATATAAGAAGCCAAAAGCTAAAGTGAAATTCTTATAATTAATTATTTATTGGGGCCACTTTAAGTCATAACTTATCATCTACCTAGACCAACGTCATGAATAAAAGGGAGTTTTAATTAATAAAGTGACTTTATTATAATGTCAACTTTAATTTATAACATAAAGTTGCTTTTTGGAGGGAAAATGAAATAAAAGAAATTAAATAAAGTATTTCTCTCAAAATAGGGAAAAGGCTATTATAAAAGGAAGAAAAAGGGAATTGTGAAGGCATTCTGGAGATTGTTATTTTTATTTTGTCTTTTCTTTGTGAGCTTGAAGATTTGCTTGAGCCTCCGGTAAAACCCTAGGACATAAACCCTAGATGTTTTGGTGATTTGGACGAAAACCCAGAGCAGCCCCCTTGGTGGATTAGCTTCAGGATTCACAAGTGCATTACATTGTTCAATATTGTGGACGGCTATCCCATCCTTGGCCGTGACTTGGAGATATTCATGGGACAATTGTGAGGGCAGATTCTCATTGATGTTTGGCCCTATTTGTGGGCGATTGTGTAGTAACAACTCCATTTTGGGCAGTGATCGTTCCTCATATTGGAACGATTATTTGTGGGTTTGGTTGATATTGACTCCCCCTTGCATGTTGGTATTGGTGCACATTTACAACAGCAGTTCCACTTTTGCATTGGTCACTCTTCTTGCATGTCATTCAATCTTCTTCTGTATGCTACAAATGATCATATCTCACAGGGGCTTTGATGATATTGGAGTGGAATCATGTGGCTATGTTGCATGTATATTTTATGCATTCTCTAGTATTGTAACAGCAGTATATTTGATGTACCAACCATGCATGTTTTATATCAAAATCATTTTCAATAGATTTGTCTTTGAAATCGCTTATTTCCTTGGAAATCTATATCGTTTTCTTGGCATGTTATGTTGCAATGAAATGAAGCAAAATACGTCAAGAATAAAAAACCCAAATCAGATTTGAGACAATATCCTAGTTCAGGATATTTCAATGGTATTAGAGCTACAATTCCTACCAGCCTGTGAGGTTGCATGTTAGCTTTTTCAGATGCATGTCAGTTTTTTTCATTGCATGTCAGATCTTTCAGTTGCATGTCAATTTTATTTGTTGCATGTCAGATTTTTCAGTTGCATGTTAGATTAAATTATTGCATGTGGCTCTATGAACCCTCGATAGATTTGTCCACATAGGTACTACTCCAGGACCAGAGAAGAACAAGAATAGAAAAAAGAAGTTGAGGATAACTCAGTTCTTGGAGGAATGGATGAAAGGAGAGCATAAAGCCTACTAGGAAATTCAAATAATCAGTTGAATGATTACACTGAAGAGTTTACCATGCTCCCACGAACACTTTATTGAGACGCTCAACATTACCTCCACTAATGTTGACTTGAAATTTGTTGAGTTGTGCAATAAATTGTTGCAGCAAGCCAGATGGAGACAACAGTTTGGTAGCAGTAGTGACATGGTCAGTGCGGAACAGGTATTTACTGCCTTAGATAAAGGCAAAAGCGTGTCCACTCAACAAAAATGACAACACACATCTGAGGAAGGTTCCAAGAAAAATATCACATGTCACCATTGTGGGAGACGGTCATATCCAGAGGTTCTACAAAAAGCGGTTGGCTGATCAAAAGACCAACTAGGGAGAGTCTCAGCAGTAGGCTCAAGTCGCAAAGCGTTCTGAAGAGGAGTTAGTCTTATATGCTTTTTGATAAGCAGATTGTGTCATGTCGGTTGGGTAGTTGATAGAATGACCATTAAGGAAGGGTATTAGAATATTTTAAAATCTTTTGCTATTTTTAGCTAGCTTTTTAGATTCTTCTGTTAATGGTCATTTAAGCGTTTTATTTATTATTTTATTGTAGTCTTCTATTTTTAGAAGACTTTAGCTTCAATTGAAGCTCTTGTAAGTGTCTTTATATACGATTGTAATTCATTCAATAAAGTGCACAATTAGTTTTTCAAGCAGTGTGTATCCTTTCATTAGTAGGTTCAATAGTAGAATTATTTCTACATTGCCTCTTCTAACATCTTCACTATTAACCATATTGGAGTCTTCTTCCCGAAATGTATCCTTTTGAATCTCCTCTTTTTCCAAATCATTATCCTTATTATTCTCATTACAGGAGCTTTTGAAGGCAAGCTTGTTCTTTTTAGCTATATTAGCTATTATAGGGCAATCACATTCTTGTTTTTCTTACATACTAAATAGGCATTTAGACCCGCCAAGCATACATCTTGTTCCCCAACCGAAATTGTATAGCTTAAGAGATTTTGGTCCATTATTCAATGAAATAAGGACTTTGGTGTTTGTGTGGGGTAAGGTAGCCCTTGTTTCCTCTACCTGCAATAATTTTCCAATAGGATTGAGTATGCGAGGCAAAAAGGTCCACAATTGGGGTGGAATATTTCTAAATCACCCATTTGGGGATGAAATAGGTAAAAATCACATTATTAGAGGCTTTTGAAAACCAAGGCACTGTTTTAAAAATGGACTTTCTTGTAATGTCCCCTTTTTCGGGCACATTATTTCTGCTGCGCCGTTAGACATTTCATCATGGTCCGGTGGGCTAACTAGCGCTTTATATGGATCAGTGTGATATTTGGCCTAGATAATTCCAGTTTCAGGCCAATCAGAGCAGTTTCTACAGGGTTTCTGAATACTTACTATTTTTAGTAAGTCGACAGAGTTCAATTTTCTTGGCATTTTAGTATAGGACTTGGAGCGTCTCGCCGAGAGCTTTCCGGCAAGCTATCACACGTCATCTTCCGAGTTCGTTTGGTCCTCTGTTTTAATGCCAGAAGATTCCATACTTTATTATTATGCCACTTCATGATTTAAAGGTTATATTTATTTAAAGTGTCTTAAAGTGGGAATACGAAAAGACAAAGAAGGGAAACTGAAGAGTCACAACTGCTGCTTTAAAAGAAGGATTGGAGTCTCATTCAAGATATGCTTAGTTTTATGAATTTATTTCTCTTGGAGAATCCAGGAAGCTTCAACTTTCGATTCTGAAACATGAGGAAACCTTCAAGCATTTTCGGTGGATTGGACGGAAACCCAGTTCATCTCGAGGGTGGATTCACAATAGAGTTCACCATTGAATTTCCAGGTTTTTTGTATTTGATATTCTATTGCATAATGTAGTTCGGAATTGGATTGTTAGAAATCTCATTGTTATTGTATTGCTGTTGTATGATGCAATAATATGTGCCGAGGGTTTCAATGGAATATATTGTTGTTTATTGTTATCGAATCAATTGTTTATTGCATGCATTTAAATGTTTAAATATGTTTAAGAAATATGTGAAAAAATTAGGAAAATACCGTTTAGGGACATTTCAGTGGTATCAGAGCTGGTTTTCCTGCCAGCCTGTGGAGTTTATTTAGAAACTTATTTACAAAAGGGTTTTTATGAGTAGCACGAAGTGCAGCTCAATTGTCTAGAATCAGAGGATAAATTCATCAGATTTTGACAGTGGAATTAATACGTAAGTACATGAAGGAAAGGTTTTGCATCAGTATTTCAGGATTCATAAAATATTAGTTTGAAACGTGGCTTTGTTTTAAAAGATCTCAGAGTTTTCTTTTTATCAAAGACCTAGCAGATAGACAACTTGCTTACTCCCTATGGATTCAATAAGGCACTTATCGTATCACCCAACAGCCAGCCAAGGAGCTAAATCTTCAACGTGGAATCCCACTACCGTAGGTGCTCACGTGGAAAGAGTTTGACGTCCTTTAGCATATCGAAGGGACACATCCTTAAGTAAAAATATGCGTGGCTAGAACCGTGGAAGCCATTCAGTTGACGTATGCTATGGAATGACAACACATTAACTTTCCCCAGAGGTAATACTCCACCGCGTCTAAAGGAATTCAGTACAGTGATCTTTGACAAGAAGGCACTAATTTGGAAAACGCCAGCACTCAACGGTGGGAAGAGTCTCAGCGTTCAGCAGTCGGGAGGAACCGTGGTTAATATTTGTTGCCACGAGAAGCTAGTTGAAGGGTATTACTGAAGGTGACGTTAAAAGAAAACGTAACATCGCTAATGGGAAGCAAAGATTGGTAACATTTCTAGAAGCTTGACACCATAGTGGGAGTGTGGCCTCGAAGACAGCTAGTATCGAAGGACCTGCACCTTGAATGAAACCATAATGGAAGCATTGAGTTCCAACAAGTAGACTAGTCCTACAGTCTACACGACAACACTCTTGGGATAACCGTGTGTAGGAAGCTCATGCGTAGGGTGGCTATATTCTGCAGTTGACGCCACTATCAGATGTTTGCAACTCGTGGAGTAGAAGTGACGTGGGAGGAGACGACTGGGATCCACATGCGAGCCGCGTCACGGGTCAAAAAATTCAAACATTATTGCAAGCTGCAAGAAGGGAGAACACATCTCATTCATACATTCAGAGAGCATAGGGGCCAAGTCTTATGGTCAGCGACTTCATTAATACTGACCAACGAACTATCTCAAGACTTACGGTAAATATAGACTGGACGTCTATTGGGATTTGTGATTAGACTGAAGCCGCTGGTGATACCACTACTGCAGTCGTGGAGGCAAGAACATTCAATTCCCGTTTGCTGGAACTCCCGTGGGTAGACTGTAGTACACGCGGGCTGAGACTTCGCAAACAACTCCTCCCACAGCTGCCTCTAATACCAGCGCGGGCTCCATTCAGTGGTTGATGAATACCGGTCGGGTTGAGTGGTAAGAAGAGGCGCCTCCAGGCGGAAGTGATAATAGCAAGCCGTGGACGGGACTGCAATCGCGTCATCCCTTTGCAAACAAGACACCCTGTGGTAGCCTGAAAGCCGTGTTGGGTCGTGGGTCAAAGGACGTGGTGCTGGAGTCATACCAGACTTCATGGAAATCCTCACGCTGACTCAAAGGTGCATGTGATACTATCTTTTCTATCTTGGAGAAATATATATAGATATCCGCAGATTTCCAACGTCTCTAGTATATTTGTGCTGAACTTGAAATAAGGGAAATAGTGATTGTAATGTAAGTGAGACTTTTACAATACATAAGTTTTGCTTATTTAAATAAGAATCTGTAGTAGTAGTGAGTTAGATGTATTGATGCTTTGTACTCCTATTCTCATTGGTTATAGTAAACAAGAACAAATTTATATGTCATACACACTGTAAGAACAGTACAGACTTCCCAAGAATAGAGAGTTTGCAGCCTTTGTCTTGAAACAGCAAGTTAGAAACATATGCTCATTTGCACAAAACTAGAGGGGAACATAATGTTTCCAAAATCCAGAATTATTGAAGTTACATTGAGGGCCATAACAGGTTGAGAGCATTACAACACTGTACAACAGGTTTGCAGATCATTGATGTGCAATTGGAATTCAGAATCCAACTTGCAGAGCTTACATCTTGAACTCATCCACTTGAATTCAGGTTAATGTTTGGTTCAGAGTATTTTGGCTTGAAATATATCTTATTTTGAAATCTTTTTAGGGGAACCAGCAAAATTATCGCATTATATCAGAAACACAATTCCTCTACATTTGCGGAAAGCAGAAATACAAAGATTGTAATTGAGTTGATATAATACTGCTCTCTATAAGTTTTGTATGTCATTTTGAAGAATTTGAGCAGTGTAAGTTTAGACATTCACCTGCAGAGACAAGTAGTTTCTAGCTAAGAAAAATGCATGGTTTGGAAAAAGTTTGGAAGGATCTTGTTAAGGTACAACAACAATTAGCCCGGAGTTCACAACCTGATAAAAGGACAGAAATGCTTAGCATGTATGATGAGGATAACACACTTCCTACATAGGTTCAGAGAGATTTAACCTTCTCTAGTTTCATGGACTTTCATCCAAAGCTACAACACAAGACTTCAATGGAAAAGTAGTGTCAAGATTTGGCTCGAGATCTACTTGCACAAGATAGGTGCAGAAATTTATATGAAGAGTTTTCAGCTATCACCAATCAATCCATAAGTGAACAAAAAACTAAACCAATTATTGAAGGAAAGCCGTATGAGGTTGTCATTGAAGCAGGAGATTGCAAAACAAATATTGAATCAATGCATGAAGGAGAGGCTAAAGAAGAGGCAACAAATCTAGAGGTTACAGAATGGTTTACTAGAGAAGAGCAACCGACTTCCATTGATTCTCAGCCTTCACTTGATCAAAGAAAAGATGGAAAAGATATGGTTAAAGATCGTGACCACCAGTTGGATGTCTTTAACAATTCATGTAATGAGGAGTCATGTGACTTCTTTAACAACACCTCACTTATGTATAATGCTGATTTGGATGACCCACTAGATAATGCATCCCAAAATGACAATGATGAGAAGCATGCCTTGAAGAGTCAGCTGAAAGTCAATAACGATGCTATTACTGCAGCTCTTGTTCACCATGATAGCACTCACCAGATTATTGAGGATCTTTACAAGGAAGCTCAGAAAGAGACATGACAAGGTGGTATAAGGATTGGATCTTATGTTGCAGATTTACAGGGGGTCAAAATAACTTTTGAGGATTGGAAATCAGAATATCTGTGTTTACTTTCAGACCGCGACTACCTGTTACAGGTTGCGGGAAACTATGCTGAGCAGTTGAGGGAAAAGGAGGATGAGGTTAATAAGCTCAATAGAGAGCTTAGTGTTACTCAGGGTACATTGGAACACACGTGTATTGTTCAGGAAGCAAGAAATCAGATTGTTGTCACTAGCCAGTACAGGGAACACGACGACAGGGAAAGGTCCAAATTTTTTCAGGTGATTCAGGAACTTGATAGCACAAAAAACCTATGACTTGGATAGCTGTCCCAAAAGATCTTTGGATCATCCAAAGTTTCTTTATGAGTTAGATAACTTTCCGGTGGTCAACAATTTCTTGTTTGAGATGGATGCTGATTTGACATTCGATAATCCTTTTTTGAGCTAGATGAGGAAGGCATTTCCTATTCCCATGACGAGGATAAGGTTGATTGTAGGATTTGGGACCCAGGTTTAGTTATTAGAGATGAGTCTTGGTCACCAGATTGGAGTAACAAGGTGAGTTCTGTTGTTGAGTAGTTTGGTTTCTAAATCAGCGGTTTAGGATGGGCAGTTGTGATTTATTGTAGGATGAGTGATACGCTTTTCATTTCTTTATCGCTCACTGATGGAGAGATGTCTAGTATTGATGGCATCCAGGAGGCAGCTGCCTTGTCACATTTGACTGAGGGGCATAATGCTGATTTCAAATCAGCCTTGGATATAGACTTGGTAATCGGTATGACCAAGGGGTACCTAAGGAGAGAAGCCAGTGTTGATGAGTATCCCTTGATTCGTTCCCCTCTTCACATAGCTGGGACTCAACCACATTACCACACCGATTCATCCAGTGCCTATGGTAACTATATCATCACTGGTTTTGAACATGATGATGATGTTTGGGTAGAGTCTATTATGTATGGGATGGATGGCAGGTTTGATACACTTCCCTTCTTGACGAAGGAAGCCATGTCTTGTAGCTCGGGTAGTTTGCTTCTTCAGTACAGTTTCTGGTTTGGGTTACATATTGGAGGGACAATGTTTTGGCAGTTGGGCCTTTGGGGCAATTCACTCATTATGGGCATGGATCGACAGGATATTTCAGTCAGTTGGGGAGATGGGTGGCCCTTTTGTTTGTGGGACCCAGGAGGAACTTTCTCCTGGTTAGCGATAATTCAGGGAGTTGGTTCTCATAATGTTAGGTCCCCACCTTCACTTGACCTTAGTAGTGCCTATGATCTCAGTTGGATTGAGGGTTTTCTCAAAGATGATGGTAGCATAGAGCAGGTTGATTCGACTGACCAGGCACTTGGGGTGATTTGGGATCCCGACATTAGCGTGATTAATGCCTTGTTGCCGTGTGGTATTGATGAGTGGCTTCACGTGTCTGAACGTGTTGTTTGTATCAGTTTTGCACAACAGATTGGTAGAGCAACTTCTTTGAGGTTGGTATGGGATCCAAGCATTTTGGTCAAAATATGTAGATACCGATTGCTTGAGGGCAAGCAATCTTTGGGAAGGGAGGTTTTGTAATGTCCCCTTTTTCGGGCACATTATTTTTGCTACGTCGTTAGCCATTTCATCATGGTCCCGTGGGCTAACCAACGCTTTATATGGATCAGTGTGATATTTGGCCTAGATAATTCCAGTTTCAGGCCAATCAGAGCAGTTTCCGCAGGGTTTCCGAATACTTATTATTTTTAGTAAGTCTGCAGAGTTCAGTTTTCTTGGCATTTCAGTATTGGACTTGGAGCATCTCGCCGAGAGCTTTCCGGCAAGCTATCACACGTCATCTTCCGAGTTCGTTTGGTCCTCCGTTTTAATGCCAGAAGATTCCATACTTTATTATTATGCCACTTTACGATTTAAAGGTTATATTTATTAAAAGTGTCTTAAAGTGGGAATATGAAAAGACAGAGAAGGGAAACTGAAGAGTCATAGCTGCTGCTTTAAAAGAAGGATTGGAGTCTCATTCAAGATATGCTTAGTTTTATGAATTTATTTCTCTTTGAGAATCCAGGAAGCTTCAGCTTTCGATTCTGAAATCTCAGGACGGCAACCTTCAGGGTTTTTCGATGGATTGGACAGAAACCCAGTTCATCTCGGGGGTGCATTCACAGCAGAGTTCACCATTGCATTTCCAGGTTTTTTGTATTTGATATTCTATTGCGTATTGTAGTTCGGAATTGGATTGTTGGAAATCCCATTGTTATTGTATTGCTGTTGTATGATGCAATAATATGTGCTGAGGGTTGCAATGGAATATATTGCTGGTTTATTGTTATCGAATAAATGGTTTATTGCATGCATTTAAATGTTTAAATCTGTTTGAGAAATATTTGTGGAAAAATCGGGAAAATACCGGTTAGGGACATTTCATATCTTGTACTCTAGCATCATCCATTTTGAAGAAAATAACAAGTAAGCCCTTTTGAATCATTCTACAAAATGAAATGTAGATTCCCAATTTCATTCTCTGCACATTAAGCAGCCATTCATCAAAAACCTACCTAGAAGGAAGGCTGTCATTATCCATACAAGCAAGAAATATAGTAGCACTTTTTAAATTACCTTCTTCTTTTCTAATAGCTTCCAACATTTCTTGGTTCGGACAAACATGAAGGGTCTTGGGCAAAAGGGTGCCCTTGCTGTTTTGTCTTGCTCCAAGAGTTCTTCCTCATCACACTGTCTGCCATCTCTACAATTCTCTGTGTGCATTCTCCATTCCTGACTTCAAATCTTACAGTGTTCAGAGGGGCCCCTACATCATCTACACTTTAGTGTATCTTTGTAAGATTTCTTATTTTTCGTATATTATCCTCCTTTGCTGAATTTTGCATATCAATCTCCATTAAGGCACACACTTAGACAATTAAACCTCTTGCTGTGAGATTCCAATCAACAGCAAAGGCTATGCCACCAAATTCTTGGGAGACATAAGGTAGTAGATACAACCAATTACACACTTCGACGATCAATTTAAAAAGGAGGTAAATAAATTCAAATATAAAATTGAATCAATTGACAACTAACAAAAACAAAATCAATATTAAAGTCAAAATCCCAACCCATCCTACAAGAGCACAATTTAACAACCAAATCTATGGAGAATCTAGACAAATACAACCAAGTGATGAAAGAGCACTAATCTTGGTCGATTCAAGGTAAAAGAGCATCCCATAGATAAAAAATGGAGGATGATTGTTGCTCTTCCTCATCAACCTCGGAGCTGTTCCTCTCCAAAAATTTGTTTTTGTAATTTTTTGTTTGAAAAGAGTTGTTATGATGATTCCTACACACGCACGCACACGCACAAATATTTGGTGGAAAACCACCGCACGTTAGGTTCCCCTAAATACATAAATGATTCAACATGTACATTGCACATCCAATATAGGACTCTTTGTCCATCTTAAAGTATTTCTATTACAAATCTTTATTCATTTGATGACATGTATATCCCCTTTTAAGTTGTCCTCGTCCTTGGTGACTACCAATAAAGGATTTCTGAGAAGATGTTGCCATGATGATCTATATTTGATGAGCTCTCCCATTAAAGGCCAAGGATTATAATGGTGAGATTCCATGCTAACTCAACGTTTTGATGTGTTTTGAAAAATTGTGTCTCAACCACCTTATTAGCCATGCAAAGTTTGTCTACTGGAGATTTATTGCCTGTGTTTCCATTCCAGGGACGGGGACAACTTAGGGATGTTTACTCAGGTCTGACACTGTAAAGAGCACATGCTTTTGGACCATTTATTGGGGTTTCAAGGAAAGTATGTAGACTAACAATCTACAAGAATGCATCCAAAGCTTGATAACATGAAGATTGTTGTGTTTGAAGCTAAGTTGCCGGTTCGGATTTCAGTATGGATGCGGGTTTGAAATGCTTCCAATTTTTTTTGGGTTGGGTTCAGATTCATTTTGGGTTCGTCCATACAAGATTTTTATTTTATTTTTTTAAACATATCTATATATATGCAGCAGCAAATAAGTTCATACACCACTATGCTAATAATAAAGCAACATAGCAAAATACACCAGCACATATATTAACGTTTTAGTCCAAATGATATAATAAAATGCCATCTGTTTGGTCTGTGTGAGAGTAAAATGCTGGTTTGAGAGTCGAGACAAACACCAAGAACACAACTCACGTTGCCTTCAGAAAACTCACGTTGCCTTCAGAAAACTCATGTAGCCTTCACAAATGAAATATACAATGTGAAAAAAACTTTATAACATATGTCGTTTTAGGTTTAAAAAGGTCGAATAAACCTAAAAAGTAAAATAAAAAAAACTTTTGAAAAGTCAAAACTGACGTGGCATGCAAATTTGTTCCACAATCGCGCAAATTCTGTCCGGGCTCGCAGAGGATGGGAGAAAGTCTACGAGATTCGTTGAAAATTCTGGCAAGGTCTGATTTGGTGAATTTAGACCGAATTCCTCAGTCTGTCGGCGACTTTACAACGAATATGAATCGAATTTGAATTTGGTACGAACCGAATTCCGACTTCCATGTCCGGGTAGCGTATGTGGTAATGTAGGTTTGGAGGATTCTATAATGTATATGTTAATATGATGAATGATTCTATAATGTATATTATTTTTATATAGCTGTACCCTTTGCCGTCCCCAAAAATGGCCTCAAAAAACTATGTCTCCGAAATGCACCCCCGTCCCCATGTCCACACGTCTTGGGAACTTGGTGGAACATAACTCAACTCCTTTAGCTTTTGGTCAACAATCTTTTGGATTTTTTCTTTTTAATTCTTGTTTGTTGCTTCTGGTCTAAGCTTTCCTACGTCAGATGCTTTATTAGTTCATCATTCTTCTTATCTTGCTTGTACAATGCTCAGAGTTATTGGCTGTATGTCTTGTGCCCTGAGTTGCTCTTTGCTCTCCCCATGCTCTTTTTCTCAGTCAACTGCTCATGCCAACAACTCAAGGCTTTCCTTCTATTCTTATCATTTCATTGTATTGGCCATGTCTACCTCTAATGACGTATTGATTTTCCATTTCCTGGATCTCTGTATCTGTTACTCTGGCCATCAGAATGTGCCATTAAATTTTATCATGCAGTTCAAGGCATAAAAAATTGATCAACTGACTCTTAGATGTCTTCATTCGGCGAATTTTACAACACGTCACTTTGCAATATGGACCTGCACATATCTTACCAAAGTATTGACTTCTCAAAATAATTTCAGTGTGTTCATACTTGTACCAAGCATCTGTATATGCCACATTGATATTATTCTTTGAGATTCTTGCCCATTTTTCTCATTAGACCATCTGTTTTCTCATGATTACTTCTTGTATCTTGTCATGGACTTCAGTCACGTCTGTGCATCTCAGCCAACTTGCTATGTATCCTTGTCTTCTCCCCAAAAAGTACCAGCTAGTACAATCTGTTGGTACATTACAATGATCTCTATCACTATGGCTTCTGTTATTGTGGCTCTCCCAAATTCCTTGCTAGATGTTTCTGACACCTTTATCATGTGTTCAAAGGTGGTTCTTAGAGTTGTATTTTCATTTCTTGATCATTCATATGGTATCCCATATTGTTGTGGGTACCACTGTCACTCTTTGTATTCAAACTCCATGGGACATTCTTGGAAAATTCTTAAATAACAACTATCTGGCATATACTGGACTTTGTTCTGATTTCTAAAATGAAAGGTGGTACTTTGGAGGTAGTAGAACATGAAGGATGAGGAGGTGATGTTGACAGCATCCTCGGATCACCTGAGCTATAGGCAAACTGGATAAGAGGTACTTGCAAGTAATTCGCATGATACCTCTATCCTAGTGATCATTGACGAAACATCCTAAACATTGGGGTTGCCCCCTTCATCATTCATGTTATTGTTCAAGTAATCCTCCTTATTATATCCTCATATACTTGGCCCTCTCACATGTCATCCATATCATTTATTGTTTCATGGGAAATATTTCCTTTAGAATTACCATCACTGCGCTGATCATCATCGTTCTCGTTGGTTTTAGTATGATTATTTTGCCTATGCATCTGAAGCATGAAACATTTGGTTATGTATATATTTTATTTGTAGGAAATTATATTGTGATCGTAGATGCCTGACCCCAAAATTGCACAAATATGCAGGAATTGGGGGAAAACTATAAAGCATGCATAGATCTTCTGAGTAGAAGCTATGAGAAATTTGTTTGACTTTTTTGTATCTGGTTTGTCATTCTTTGCTTTTGTGTGAGGAACTTGATGCTTTCTCTTCTATCATTTACTTCCACTTAACATCACTTAACTTTTATAAGCAAGATAGATTTTGAAGGTTCTGTCACGTCTTTTTATGATAGTTATTGATGTTTTTTCTTGAATTATACTATATTTTGGATAAGATTTACTTTTGTAAATATTTAAATATATCCAAGGTGGAAGTCTTAAGAGAATGTGGTACATTATTTTGGCAGCATAGAAGAAAACCACATTTCTATGACAGAAGATCACAGGCTTAGTAGTCTGTCTGAAAAGACCCGTATGTTGGAAATTGGCAAGCAGCTACGTGATGGGGAAACTCGCCTGTGGGGTATGCTTGGTCTTATTTGTCAATTATTGCTAATTTTGGTTTGGGCTGTACAAGCTTAATTTCATTTCTTTTAACTTATCAAGTAGCTGGTTTTGTGTATCAGGAATGAATATAGCTCGTGTCCTTGGGGACAAATTTTTTAAAGAGCAAGACATTCGTTTCTCAGCTGAACCATATATAAGTGAAGTTTTGAGAATCACACGTAAAAGTAAAGCCCTAGCTTTGATGGCCAGGTGAGTCATCCATATATTGTACTTAAAAGATTTGGGAAAGAGTTTATCTAATTTTATAATTTATACTATTTCTTCTAATATGTAATAAAACTAAATTTTATATTCATGTAGTGATGGCCTCTGGGATGTCTTGAGTACCAGAAGTGCGCTGCAGATGGCTCTTGAGGTAACTTGGTCTGGTCAGAAGAGACTAATAGAAGAGATTTTTAAGTGTTATAATATAGATTTTGTGCACTAATATAGAAAATAGTACCAAATCTTTATTTGTAGTAAGAGATGAAGGGAGCTTTGTTGGATGAGAAAAGTATTGCAATAAGAACAAAAAAAATGCCATGGACATACATAAGCCTGTTTGGTAGGAGGAAACTTGTTTCTGGTCTTTTTATCTGTTAATGAGTCGGTTGTGGTTATATGCAGGTCCGTGAAGAGAAATTCTCAAGTGAAGGGCCTAATATCTCTTGTGCGGAAGGAATAGCTAACATGATTGTGAAAGAGGCACAAAGATTGCGGACAAAAGATAATACATCTGTTATTGTTTTGGATTTTGGAACTGGAAATGAATCGTGTAATGTTGTGGACTGCAACCAAATTGAGACCGTTAGCATGTATAATTGATATATGTATTTCTTGACAATTACAGCACAGTTGTAAATCTATTTTTAATAGATTAATTTTTGAAGATCCTTTCTAGAGAACCTCTCTCCTCACTCTTTTGCAAACCACCATTACTTAATCTCCAGTTGAGTATTTTGTGTTAGTTTCCTATTGTGAACGAATGGTTTTGAGTCTTGAGAGTTGAATAAATGCAGAAAGAGGAGATCGGCGACAGACTGGTCAAACAACAAACCATAACTCTCATGTTAGTTTATATTTTGGTTATATCTAGCATGTTAGAAGCAATGAGTGTTTCCCAGCTTCAAAAATAGGATAACTTGTGTAATGTTTCATCATCTAAGAGTGAGTAAATGAACATGACCGAAACTTTACTCACTATAATAAGAACGAGCAATCCATTTGTATAATAGCAAACTCTACTGTTGGTTACAATTTGACCTTGCAAACTAAATTTTGAGTAATTTACTGATTTGAAATATTAGAAACATACTGATTAGTATTTACTATTAGCCGATGGGCATTTATGTGGGAGCTTTGCTCCCCGGAAAATCCCTTTTTGGCTGGAAAATTCTCAGTCTGGTTGCCTGGCTGCTCTTTCTCCAATGGTTTTTGGGGCTGCATGTGCAGCTGATACAATTTAAAGAAATTTCTCAAGTTTACTGATTGGCCATCCGAACTATGGATAACGATTAGCATAGAAGAGCATGAGGTAAGCCATTTCATATAGAACAAGTCACGTGATTAATAACTGATTTTTAAAATTTATAATATGCAGTCCTAAAATTTGAATTTTTAGCAATTCATTTACTTAAGCAGTTGACTATTTTAAATTTATTTAAACAGAGTATGGTACTTTGGTGAGTAATCATTAATTATTTCTACTTTAGTTTTTATTAAGGTAAAAACAGGTTTTGAAGGGACTGAAAACCCTTTACAGAAGGATAACCAAAGGTATTACATGAAAGCCCATCAAAACAAAAAAGACTGGACCCAAAACAACAAAGTAGGTTTTACCAACAGGGTCCTACAACTTGATACAAAGGCTGCAGAAAAAGCCAGTTAGCAGTGTAGGACCTCAGAGAGGACTAGAAAAACTCTAGCCCAATCACCCACTACACGGCCCCATCAAGAACAACCATTAGTACCTCCCTTGTGGGAACGGAGAATCATATCAAAAGAGGCTGGAGAAGACTTTGATTTCTTTCCTTTCACAATGATCCAACCCTCTTCAACCTTAGCAACAATCTGCCAATCTAGTGAACCCAATGCTGGAAAATCACCATTCTGAGGAAGAAGACCAGCAACACCCACCAAAACAGAGGCAACAACGTTAGGAACATCCAAGGAGCCCCTAGAAACGGGAACCAAGGGAATGACCCCACTCTTGACCGAAGGAACAGGGAGCGAACTAGCCACCAAAGCCACATCGCAAGTAGATAAATCAATTTGAGAAGAACTAGCAGCCTGGGACACACTAACAACCCCATCGTAAGCAACCAAATGAGACTGAAAAGTAACCTCAACAACCCCACCATTTGAAGTCAAAACACCCTGAGAAGAAACCGTATTTTCTTTTTTAAGAGAGCCCCTAATTTCAAATTTCTTCTCAACCATATAATGCTGATTAGAAGCACTATTCTACCATGAGGCCACGGAAGACTTCTTTCCAAACCCACAATGCTCAGCCACATGACTAGTTTTGAAACACCTACACCTGAAGGGAATCCCTTCATAGTCCAAAGGTCAAACCCAGCCACCCTTAGAAGATTTAATAAAGATTTCAGTAAGCAACCCTTTTTACACATTTAACTCAACCAAAATACGAGCATAGGTGGAGTGAAGAATGTCAGACGATTCATCATCTACCAATAGAAATTACCCACATCCTCAAAGAGAGAATCAATCCATAGATGAAGGGGGAGATAAGGAAGCCGAACTAAAATCAAAATCTTATCAAACGTTTCAGAAGGACAAAAATCAGAATGCTAGGGCTTGACCATTAACGGGAAACAATTGTTCTTCCAGGGAAAATAATTATCGCACAATTATTTTTTTCTATCCTCATTTTCAAATGTTGCAACCATGGGGAAAATATGGACATTGCCAGAAAGAAGAGGCTCCCAAAAATGGGAGATCCATTCATGCAAGTGAGGAAGGCTGGGCCCAAAACCCCTGAATCAACAAATAACACCAAGAGAGGAAAAAACAGACACATTTTGTTCTATTTACTCCTCAGTCTTGACATTCAACTCCACTGAAATAGCACAAGAAACATGGATAAACTTTCTATCATCAGCTCATCGGTTTAACGCCTGCTTAAAACCAGGAGGGCTAGACACACTCCCCAAAGCCAGAAGAGACCCCGACGACAACGATAGAACCCGCAGGAGCAGACACTGCAGCCAACGCCAAACTAGCAGACGGGGGGCCAGAAGTCGCTGCCATCACATTCGAACTACGAGAGGGGGAGGGTTCAAACGAGTTTGAATGACTAGAACAGGAAGAGCGAAACGCCATTGGATTGGAATTATTTCTACTTTGTTGAAATTAACTATTGAAGTTGATTATTTGGTTACATGTTGTTGGCGAACAAATTTGTCTCCACTTCAAATAAACTTTGTATTGACCCTATACATTTTTGAAGACAAACAATTCTACAACAGTTAGGTAAGCATGAGATATATTGCTTCTCTCTGAATTTTATGAGGTACAACTCCCTCTAAGAAATCTTCAATGAATTTTTGAAATAAACACAAACAAATGTACTTTTGATTGGAAAGTACGCAAGGATTTCTCAAATACTCCTACGTATTGAGGTATTTTTCAAAAATTATGAATATAGAATTTAAGGTTAAAGGAAAGCATAGTTCCTTTAACTATCTGAAATTATCCTCCTATAAGACTAAAAACAAGAATTATTTGGAGAGATTGACAATCACCATGCATTAACGAACAACACAGAGCAAGAGATCATATACTAATTCACAAAGTAATTAATACATAAGTTCAAATTTATAGATTTAAATCGAGCGTTGTATTAAGGTAATTATGCTTGTACAGAGCAAAGTCTAAGACGAGTGCAAATCACTGTATCTTCCCATTTAATTCCTTTCAAAACAGAAAAGCCAAAATAGTATTGAAAAAGCTTCTAAATTAAGTCTAATTCTAAAAATTCTAACCCTTCAAACGTTCTATGCTCCATCATATATAGTTTTGCAATCCGGGAGGCCTCCCTGAAAACTCGGCCTCTCGGATCAACAAAAAAGTGAAACGGTTAAGTAACTAAATAAAGCAACAGTTTAAGGACAGTTGTCCCTTAATCAAAATAACTTAAAACATAAGATAATTGCACATTTCTAGCTACTTGTCCTCAGACGTGGCATCTCGAACCAGCTTCTAGCTCCTGAATGTCCTCAATAGCTCCTGAGTTGGATGAGAATGTAAACCCTTCAAACCAATCAGCCTCGCTCGACATGTGTGTTTTTCCCCCTTGAGCTCCCGGATGTTCTCCAACTGCCTAGGTAACTGCCCTTTGTTCAAGTACAACATGGATTCTACATTCGCTATCTTGGTGAAGTCTTGAGCCGTTGGTTCCTTGTTTTCCCTGATAGCATTCATAGTATTCTCAAAGCTTTTGATCATGTCGTCTGCGTTCATGTTTCCTTCAAACTAGAGTATACCCAACGGGTTCACCACCTTGATGTCCTTCAACGCATTGGTGTGCATTTCCCTGATTTCTTTCTCCATGGGGCGCATGCTTGAGACCGCAATTTTAAATAAAGAACTCTTCCAGCTCAAGTTCTTTTTCAATATAAACAACATACAATGATCCACCATCTTCATTGGATTTTCTAACAGGAATTTCGCCACCCCATATTCTTCTATCTCATGAACCTAGGATACAATGGCTGTGCATTTTTCTTCATTTGACTCCCAACCTGGAATTAAGGTTTGAATTTCTCCAATCAACGCCTCTCCTTCTGCATAAGTGGCGACGAACTCCCGTATAAACTTGTTCCCTTCTACTATGACATCATTGACCCAGTTCTTCATCGCTGCATTTGCTTCAACAATTGTTTACTGTCCGTTGAGTTGGGATCAAAGTCTTGTGGGGATTGAGCTAGAGGTAATGCCTCAACATCACTAAGCGAACTCTGAAATTCAGCCATTGTGAACACGAGCTGTTTAAGCTCTCGTTTTTCTTTGTCATCCTTTTGAGATTGGCCGAGCATGTGGTCAGTCGAAAACTTGAACAAGTGGTCCCTGGTATTTCTGGTTAGCACACCAAATTCCATCTTCGTGACTTCGAAGTTTTCTGCTTCAGGTTCCCGAATCCCTTCTTTTTGCTTAAAGGTTGCGGTCTCAGCAATCACCTTACTGGTAGTGGGGTCCGTGGTTAACCTTGCATTGCTCTTGATCCTTTTTGCCTTTGGGGCACAGATGGCATATTTAGTAACTATTTCCTTAATTGGCAAGGAAACAGGCTTGAAATTGCGTTTTCTATTCACTGAATCTGTTAGCCAAGGAGGGACTGAGCTAGAAGCCAACCTGTTATCGGCCGTTTTCGCAAGCGTTACATTCTCCTGTTGAACCTCAGGTTTATCAGTAGATACCTCTTGATTTTTCTTATGGTGTTCAGGTGAGAAGGAAAGGTCTTCATCGTTGATGTCAATATCAACAAAGCTAGAATCTGGAGAGGCCATTTGTCCACGACTCTGAAATCTAGTTCTCGACCTTGTCCGGGGTGCATTAGGATGTCCACTTGAGGTTGCTTTCTATTTAGACGAAGGAATATTATCTGCATCAGTAATCAAGAGGGATGTGTTAGAGGGATTAGGTAATACTTCAACCGGGGCAGGGTTTGCATCAGTCTTCTTAGGGGATGTAATTGTTGTCCTTCCCTACCTTCTCTTCTTCAACCAAACATCTGTGAATGCTAAAATGGACATAGCCCTCAATTTTATGTTCTCCTCTTCTTCTCTCATCAATTCTATCTTTGGCAAAGCTTCTGTGTTTGAACTATCATAACTAGGTTCGACAATTTCAGAATTATCTTCATCTAGGCCATCTATGTTGAACTTCAACTGCAGGGTTTTGATATGAGAAATCAACAACTTGGAATGATCCCTCTCTTTAACTGCCTCTTCATCTCCAATGTCTTCCCATAAATCTTCAATATGTGAGTTCAGTTTCGGCAGACTACTCAGACTGAGGACTTGCCTTGCGAAACCTTTGTTATCGAACCCTCTCCTTGGTTCATAAAATTGCATGTGGAAATTCACCAGGTTACTGCCTATTACTGAGGCATCGATCATGTTCTTGCATGTCATGGCTCCAAGTGTAATTGGGAACATAGAATCCCATCTTTCCTATGGAAGATTGTTTTTTTTATCACCTTGAACATCTGCCTGCATATCTCTGCTAGGATAAAGAAGTCAAAGGCGAACCTTGGCAATTTAAGGGGTTCTTCATCAAAACCTCCCACTCTAACATATGTAAACCGCAGAAACTGAATATAGAAACTGCCGTAATTATGAACTAGTTTCTGTGCCTTCGAAGAAATTCTCTGCCTTGGGGTTCCAGCTAGTTGGTAACAAAATTTTCCAAGAAAAACATCATGAACTCTTCTGTAATCCTCTAGGACTCTGTCTCTCCTCAACAAGGGGCAATATTCAAAGATACTTATGTCTTCACTCCAAAGTTCATGGGGAAATCCTACAAGATCTTGAGTACATGCAAGACAATAAATTAAGTATGATGACATATAGAATTCTTTCTTCATTGCCTGTGCTTGCTTGAGTTGGTCTCTTAATGAACCTGCAAATATCTCGGCCCAGTCTAGACTCTGCTTCCCCTCCAAAACAATCTCTATAAAGTGGTACATCGAATCTTCAAAAAAGAGGACTTGTTCCGACCCTCGCACTCTGTACAACAAGACTATTATGTCATGGATGTGAGGCTTGATATGGTCTCTGGTCAATAACTTTGGCAATCTGGACCCTCCTTTGTAGAACGACTCAGTCCACTTATAGGCAATGTTACTACGATTTTTGTCACTTCTTTCTTGAAACTGAGCAAGCGACTGGGTTGGGGTAAAGCTGGCAAAAGCCTCATTAGGCAGCTTGAAAATTGACATTATTGTCTCTCTGGTTATAGACAAGAGACTCTGACCTTCATTATTTAACACACACTTAGACTTAGACTTGACGTCATAGTGGTTTATGCACTGTTGAACTAGCTTAGGGCTTATCACGGCTGGGGGAAAAGCGGCAGCTTGAAGCAACCCACTGGACATGAACTCTAAAGTAGACTCTTTCTCTACGAAATGCTTCAAATTTTCAACCATTATTTCTATTTTAACCCCAAACAAATCGGTGTCTGTGATCACCGGGGCGCGACACTCTAAATTCACAGTATTTATGAAGAAATGCATGTTGGACTTCATTTTTCTTCCCCAAAACAAATAAAAGAACTGCAATCGTTTGAAATCACACTATCATGCAGAAAACAGGAAACAAAAGGAGGCTTTTCAATGTTTACCTATGCTCTATCGACTTAGGGAAAAAACCTTTGTCTTTCGCAACCGAGACTCCACAATTTTGTTTTGAAAAGAAATAAGCCAAATGACATACTTTAAAGAATCTTCATACCACGGAGTACGACTAAAAAGATGGACATTAATTACGGCATGAAGTCTAGAGTAGAGTGAATCCGACGATGTGACATTTGGCTGTTGCTTCGCTTTGTAAAACCGCCTAAGTCATCATTACTTTCCATTTAATGCCACTACTTCACTCGTGTTGGGGGTAAAGTCCGCATTAATTTATATTGCGAGCTCGGATTTACCCCGTGGTCACCATCTTTTCAAGGCTGACCGTACTATTATCCCGATGATTGCTTCACTGACATGCCATGTCATCCGGCTCATTAGCTATCACATCAATCCTTGGGTTTGTTGTTATCTCCTTTGGACTTCTTTGAACTACTTCGAACGGAGGTTCAAAGTGGTTCACTGCCGCATGGTGACATATGCGCGGGTCCCGCCTGCAATTACCAACATTAGACAAAATTCTTTTGATTGAACCCCTTTGAACTACTTTGAACCGAGGTTCAAAGAGGTTCAAAGTGATTCATGAAGGATCAAGAACTACCATCACTTGGCCGAAAGGAGCCGACTATACTGAGGCAAGTTTGGAATGCTGCGACGGTTAACTCTAGGGCAAAGCCGACATTGAAAAACCTTTTGATGCAAGCTTTGAAAAAGGAGGAAATTGGACAATGATTAAATATATCAAAGGCTCAAGGACACTTTTAACATGGTGACTAAAATAGACCCTAACATTGGCTCTGTCTAGGGGACTGCATGTTGCCAAATATGCAAATAACTCTAGATTGCTAGTTTCGCAAAACAAAAAGGGAGAAGGAAAATAAGTGACACATGCGACTACACCTAAAGAAAGCGGGAAAAGCTAACTATTATGTACAGGGGGACTCATAACAATATTACAACTTGAACAATTTGAGGTCCTGCTTGTTATAAGTGAAGGGAAGATTAATACCATCCAGGTAGGACAGACGGAAAGCATTAGAACCAATTGCTTCTTAAATAATAAATGGGCCTTTCCATAAAGATTCAAACTTCCCATGAGATCCCTTAGGCACCTTCCTTTTATCCCATAACAGAACTTCATCTCCTTCCATGAATTTATGTGTATGGGCTCTCATGTCAAAAAATTTCTTGACTTTAAGTTGATGCTCTGTAATGTGATCCACCAAGTCATTTCTCTCCTCCTCCAACTTATTCAGGTACATGATGCGCTTCTCCGGGGAACTTTGAAAAAACTGATCTTCGATCACATATTGCAGCTTGGTTGTAGACAATTCTAGGGGTAAGGATACATGAGTTCCTACCCCATAAACAAGCTCAAAAGGAGCCATGCTAATGGCTCTTTTGGGGGTAGTCCTATCGACCCATAAAGCTTCGTGCAACTTCTTAAGCCAATCGCGAGGATTGTCACCCAATAATTTCTTTATTATAGCTATAAGGTTCTTATTGTTGGATTCCGCTTGGTCGTTTCCTTGCGGGAAATAGTCCAATGAGTGGGCTAAGGATATTCCATGCTCATAACAAAAAGTCAAAATCTCTTCTGAAGAAAAATCTGTAGCATTGTCTGCTACCACCTTGACAGGTATCCCAAACCTGATAAAAATATGGTTCAACAGAAAATCACAGACAACTTGAGAATTTGCCTTTTTAGTAGGAACCGCTTCCACCCACTTGGTGAAGTAATCGGTGGCGGTTAAAATATACATGTGCCTTGGACTGGATGGAGGATTCAGGGGTCCTACAAAATCTACCCCTCATTGTTCAAAGGGTTCATCTACGACCACTGGCATGAGGGGTAAAGCTGCAAGTTGTGGGCATCCCGCGGACAGTTGACATTTTTCACAATTCTTGATGTAGTGATACACGTCCTTAAACATTCCCAGCCAGTAAAAACGGTTCCAGAGAATCTTGAATGCTGTGACAATCGAGGAAAAGTGCCCTCCACATTCGTCATCATGGAAAGCCCTTACTATCTCTTTCTGTTGTGCAACATCCACACATCTGAGGAAGACCCCGTCAACACCTCTTTTATATAACACATCTTGGGAAATTACATACTTGGACGCATTCAATTTTAGATTACGCCTTTCTCAGGGGTTCAGGTGTAGGGCATTCGCCATAGGTGAGAAAATATGTCACATCTGAAAACCAGGGACCAGTCAAACTTACTAACAACACCATGGGAGCTTCATTTCCTTCTTTTAATGGCTCTCTATTTTCTGCTATCAATTTACACAAACCCTGTCCTCTCACCCAATTTGTTGCCTTAATAGTTAGGTCATATTCTTGGATTTTAGCTATCCACATCGCCCTATTATTCATCCCTATCTCCTTTTGAGTCAGGACGCTTTTTACTGTGGTTTCTGGGACATACACCGTAGAGTGAGAGTGCAATATGTAGTACTTAAATTACTTGACTGCTTTTACTACGACGAAGGTGTGTTTCTCGATTTGAGAATACTTGAGTTCATGTTTCTTCAACAACGTGATCATAAAAGCAATGGGTGCTTCCTTCCCCTTTTCATCTTTCTGAGTCAAAATATCGGATAAAGTGTGTTCTGGCGAATAACAATAAATAATGAAGTCCTTTTGAAATCTGGATTTGTTAACACAGGCGCCTGAGACATTGCTACCTTAATGTCATTGAAAGCTCTTCGTCCTTCCTCACTCCACTTGAAAGGGAACTTCTCGCTCAACATGTCCACCATGTGTCTGGTAGTCTCTAAAAACTCTGGGACAAAAGCCCTTAAAAAGTTCACTTGGCCAAAGAAAGACTTCAGGCTGCTTGTGTCGGAAGGCAAGTTAAGCTGCTGAATCTCCTTGACCCTAACAGGATCAATTTTGACGCCTTCTTTTGAAATAATATGCCCTAACAATTTACCCTCCTCAACAAAGAAAAATGACTTCTTCGGGTTTAAGGATATACCACAACTCCTACACCTTTGCAACACTGTTTCGATGTCTCTCAAATGTCGATTCCTTCTTTTTGAATAAAGAGTCAGGTCGTCCAGATAAATTACAATGATCCTATTGCGAAGATCCCCAAAGGAGGAATTCATCGCCCTCTGAAAAGTGGCACCGACATTAATCAATCCAAATAGCATCTGGTTGTATGCGAAAGTACCTCAGGGAGTTATAAAGGCCGTCTTGTGTTGATCCTCCTTTACCACATTGATTTGATTATACCCAGAATAACCATCCAGCATTGACATCACCTCTGATCCTGATACAGCCTGGAAAACATGTCCCATCACTGGCAGTGCGTAATTGTCCTTCAGACTGGCTTGACTCAAATTCTTTAAATCGACACAGATTCTAATTTTACCATTTTTTTCTCACAGGGACTATATTAGCAATCTAGGTAGAATGGTGGATGGGGTAGATGATCCTGGTTTGCAGCATCTTCTCCATGTGTGTGCTTGAATGTGACCTCTTAAATCAGACACAAACCCAACATAGTCCTTGCTCAATCATCGAATTTGCAAAGATGAATATGAATTGTCCATTTCACAAATTTGATTGAATTGACCTGTTGCCTCCTATTTAGCTGGGGTGTCGAATTTACTCTCAGAATGAGAGCCAACAACCATGACCATTTCTAAAATGGAGGATTTTAAAGCATGATAGAGATTGAAATGGAAACTACTCTATATGAGAAATGCCATTATAATTAAAGAATTGAAATGCATATTTTAATCTAGAAAGCTTGAAAAGATGATAGAATTAAGCTATTAGATATGTAATTAAAACTACATTAAGATGCAACATGTTATCAATCTAAATGACGCTAAGCTAATTATGTAATAAAGCTTGAAAAGTGAGAAAATCAAGACAAAAATTAACTATAGTTTAGATGCTCTCCAATTGTTTCTCTCAAATGAAGAAAATGAGGTCCATAATATAGAAGATCCTGGAAAGAGGATGAAGAGTTTCTTGAAAAGAAACGGCTGACTCTTCATCTCCATGGAGGAAGGTGAGACAATTTTGAAGAATTATTCAATTAAAAGAATGAATTATTGCCACACGAGTGGCTTTTCATATGGAATGATGGAATTCCTTTTGAGGATAATTCACTCAAATAAGAAAATAATTCTTTTAATTCCTTTTGATGTGTATTAGCTAAAGGGGGTGTAATTAATTTAATTTAAAAGCACTTAGGACTTTTAGAATTAAATTAATTAATCATAGGGATTTTTAGCTAATAAACCTTGATAATTTAGGAATTAAATATAATGTGAGATTTATG
>MU227058.1:1332199-1347180 GCA_018584345.1 Thuja plicata
AAATTAAATTAAATAAAAATCCCTTTTTCATCACATCTTCCTAAGTGGTGGGTTTTTGCCTCTTAATCTCAACCATTGATCAATTCTTTTTGCCTCTTAATCTCAACCATTCACTTTCCTATATAAGAAAATCTCTCTTTCTCATTTGATAATCACCAATCATCAATCATCAATCATCAATCATCTTTTTCATAGTATTGTTATGCTACAGGTTTGGAGAGCAATTTTGGAGGAGTATTTGAGCACTTTGGCTTGGATATTGCAACTTCTCTCTTCTTGTCTTCTTCTTCTTGCATCCATGGCTATTCATGTAGATTAGATTCATGTTTATTTTCATAGATTAATCTTGCATTTGTATTTCTTTTCATAGAATAATCATGCATTGTTATCATTTAGTTTAATTTCCTTTGATGCATTACAATCATATAGAGTAGATCTCATTTTTCATGCATTTGAATCTCTCGTTTCATGGTGTACTTGCATAGGCACTAACTAGGTCAATCTGAGGGCCTCCATTTCAAACCTTTGCACTCCATGACTAGAGAGCCATGGATCAATATTTGAGGCCTCATTTTTGAGCAACCTTGGATGGAATGATTCATAGAAGTGTGTCAATATTTTAGCACACATGTCCAACTAAGCATAAAGCTATTTTTAAGACTAAAGTGCTTTAGCTGACGTGTATCTTAGATCTAATTTTCTCGGGAATAAAACTATGTCTCGGTAGACTGGTGCTTGGTATACTCTATAGATTGTGCTTGATGATGTATCTATAAGATTGTGCTCGGTTGACTTTGTAGAAATTATGTGCTCGGTTTACTCTGTGAACTGTCTTGCTCGGGTTATACTGTAAACTATCTGTCAGTGTACACTGTGATCGACGATCCAAAACTGTTTCCTTGTAAACTAATGACAACTTCCGATCCTTTAAGGATTATCAATCTCCCCCTTTGGCATTAGTATCAAAAATTGACATGTATAGTGTATACATTTCAATGACTCCCCCTATGTGCATGCCTCAGTATAATGTATGTACATGTTTTCCTTGGTACATTTTCCCCTTTTTGGTACATTTTCCCCCTTTATTGAAATTAATGACAAAGATGTAGTACTTACATCTTGTCCAATATGTGTGAATGAGATTTTTGTATGGTTGCCATCAGCTTGTCCCATTTCTCCTTGAGGTGTTCAAGGTTAATGTGCTCCAAAGTTATTCTGGCGTGCATGTCATAGATACTCTCGGTGACTGACATCTTTGGGGTGGCAATTAGAGTCTTTACCAAAGTCATGTGTTGTATCAACAATGTGAGATTCGGTAGTAACATAGCTTGGAGCTTGGTTACTTCATCTCTGATTTTTCTTTATTCCTTTTGAATTGCAAGTCTCAACCATTTTGAATCTACAATTTTCTCATAATGCAGTTTGAATGCATTTGGCTCGGTTGACAGACTTTGTGCACTTGCTTTCAGATCCTCATTTATTTTAGAAACCTTTTCACTATGCTCGGTAGTGAATTTATCTAGTGTGCACAACTTTTGAACTAAGTTAACTACTTCTGATATGATTGGTTCTATTGTAGTTACTAGCTCAGAAATTTTTACCTTGTTCTTTGCCACTTCGTGGCTGATTTTCTCGGTTAGCTTGTAGTGACACTTCTCTTCTGCTCGTTCTTCAATGACCTTGTAAGCTTCTACATTCTGTGATGTTATGGCCTCAGTTAGAACTGCTAGTTGATCAAGGATTGGTGCATTTTGATTAATTTGTGTGTCAAGAACTATTTGCAATAGGATTTCCTTTGTAGTATCCAGGACTTGTGAATTTTTGTGCTCCTTCTTGAGCTTGTCCCGTGTTGCCTTCCTTTTGCATAGTTCTCCATACTTTGTTAGTGACTCTGGATCCAATATTATTAGATCACAGTCTGGTATGTCAATGATCTCATCAAGTGTTACTGGTGCTTTTTTCTTCTTGGGAATGGTGATGGAAGCAGAGGAATGAAGGATTATAGCAAGATCCTTCTCTGTCTCTATTGATTTCGGTGATTGCCTGGGAGGTGTGGTGCCTTTGGTATGCTGCTTGGTATGAACCTGTTGGTTGGTTGTAGACGTCTCTACTTCAACCTTGTCTTTATCTGTAGCCTTGTTTGCCTCTTTGGTTTTCTTGGCAGTGACATCACTCACTTCTCCCTCTCCACTTGTATCTTTCTTCTCCTTTGTTGTATATTTTTGCTCCTCACGTTCATCACCTTTGTCCTTTGGAATGTTTGCATCAGGCTCAGGTGTTTTATCCTTTACTTCAGTGATTATATTGATAGCTTGTATCAATAAAGGCATGTTACCTAGTACATTTGCCTATGAAACACTTGTAGTGTCCTATTCAATTGTTTTCTCAGTGGAAATACTTACATTTTCACCAGCCTTGACATTATCATCAGAATCACCTTGAGTTATATCTTTAATAGTGATATTTGGTGTTTCTCCTAATGATTGCAATATCTAGGGTATATCATCCATGGGCTTACTTGCCTCTGTTGTCAATTCAATTATATTGACATCCTTGGTGTCATCGATGAAAATATGTTTGGGGTCGGTGTGGCCTCCTTCTCCTCATTGTGAGCTATCTTGGCTAGAGCTAGTACCTGCTCGAGTGGATTGAAGATTTGTGTCCAAATCTTATTGCTCTTTGCATCAATATCTTCTAACCCGTCTTGCAGTACTTTGTATGCTCTTGTCTTAGCCAAAATTTTTTTTGCATGCTCCTGTAGTGTTGATTCAATTTCTTCAATTGTTTAATCGGGCATGAATGTAACTAGGGATCTCTTCCTCATCTATTTATCCATGTGTAATGCATATGTCCACTTGACTGATATCTTATCATTTATCTCTTGTGGAATATGAATTCCAAATTGTAGAGGTACATACTTGTATGCTACCATCATTTTAATGATAGCTTCCTCTAATTTATTCTGGTCCTTGATAGAAAGATGTACCCATTGTCTAATCTTATTATTTTTTATATTGCCTATATTGATGATTGACTGTGCAATTTCATCAATTGTCTTTGCAATTTATGATTTGTTCTCTTTCATCCTTTTCTGTATCATCCTTATCTTCTCTTCCTCTTAGATATCTCCTTCTCTATTTTGGTACCAATTTCCCGGTTGAGGATGTATTCTTTATTTTCATATAAGTTTTCATAGTTTCTTTCTTCAAGGGTGGTGAGTCTACATCTTTTGTTGTCTTGCTCCTTGTTCTTGATGCATCTGTCACTTCAGTAACCTTTGTTTTCTTGAAAGGTGGTGCATCTGATTCAGTAGACTCTAAATCACTTATCTCTTTAGCTTCACCAATAGCTGACTGATCCTCGGTGATATCTACTGATTGTTCTAAGTCTTCATCATTTACCGACAGTTTCTTTTGAAGAGTGTTCATTATTTTTGTCTTCTTCCTGTCTATCTTCTTTACTACTAAACTAGTCTTGATTCTAGACTTGGCTTCCTCATACGTTCCAAATCTTTTCAAGGTTTTATCCATTGGCTCATTTAACAGGGTTTCAATAGTTTTTGTAGCTTGATCAATGTCAATTTCATATTCTAGTGGCGGTAACCATGTTGTTCTCAATTGTGCAGGTTTGATGAGTGTTGAGTCGGTGTCAACTGCAAAACATATCTCATCTTTGTATTTTTCCACTAGTTGAGCAGGGATTCTCATCCTCTTCTCCATCCTAGTTTTGAATGTGGCAAAGTAGCCATCCATTAAAGGTATGAAATTGTCTCCTAGTGCCTTAATGAAATCACTAATCTATGCAGTGATTGGTCGGTTTGTGTCCCAAGTGACATTACCAATTGAAGGAAAGAAGTTATGTAAATAAAAGAATGTGCACATAAGGAGGGAACCAAAATTACATGTGTTAGATCTGACTGGTCTAATCATTCTCATATTCTCTTCCAGTTGCTTCAATAGCATCTCAGATATGTCTACTTGTAGTCCCTTCTTCACAATTTTATATGCAGTGTCAACTGCTCCACATGCTATGTTGTTCATTCTGCTAGCTTGGAATATCTTGTATCCAAGTACACATGCACCAAATTTCATCTCAGGGTTGGTGATTGTATTGAGTTTCAACCCTCTTCCATTCCATTCGGCTCCAGTTAGCTTTTCAATCTCGGGTCGTGAAGGATTCTTTTGGGCTTTTTCCTTCTCGGTGATGGGATAACCAGTCACTGCATGAATCACATCTTTGTGATCGGTTTGGTTTCATCTAGCCACATTTTCCCATCATGTACTTGGCTAAGTACTATCTGTATTGAATCAGTTTTGAACTCTTTCCAGAATAGTAGGGCATTGGTTAACCCTTTCACTTCTATGTGCTTATACTCATCCCGTAGGTTTCCATCCTTACATAGATTTTGGTAAGCTTCCTGAATCTCAAGGTCTCCGATCTCTGCAACCTTGCAGTGAATGTATGCATGGATATCTTCAAATAGAAAAACCCTAAGAGGAATACTTGCAAACGCTCCCTTATCGTCGGGTTGAGCAGCAATCTCAAGGCATAACTTATAGTTTGGATCTTCACATGCTAAGTTCTTTATCAAGGCTATCTTTTTTTCCTTTGTGTTCTTGATCTTTGTGACCCGTGATGTGGTTTCCATTGTTCCACAAATTAGGGCTTCTCCATAAATAAATAGTTAGCTTGGTAAGTCTAAATAGTCTCTTGATCTTTGCTGTGGATGCTCGGAATCTGTCAGTGTGGCTTTGAATTTTCTATTGGTAGCTCTGTAATCTTGTCACTTCTTAGTCACTCTTTTTCACTCTATTCTTGCTTGTAAACGCTGGGTGAACAAATGATCTTTTGTTGGCCCTTTTATAGACAATGTGACCTAAGTGATGCATTAAATGATTCACCTACTTCTCAAAACAACGATGCTCGGTCAACACACAAAAGACTTCAGCTTGGTGAGTATTCAATACTCGATACAAGGTGTCAACTCAGTTGTCTCCTGCATTTTTACCAATGATGCTTGGTGTATAGGGTCAACTCGATTATCTTTCACATGTTTACCGACGTGTAGTTTATGCTTGGTTCATATCAACCGACCAGAATAGATTCACATTAACATAACAAGTAATATCATAGTGCATCTTCATTCATGCTAATTTGTTTTTTTCTCAACGAATATAGGAACTAATGTAAAATATAGCTTTGTAGAGTGTAGTTCCATACTTGTTTTTCTTAGGTGGGGTGGTGAAATCAACTAATCTATTAGATGAGGTGTCACCAAATATAGTGCTTGGTCCAACATTATCATTGTTTGAAGCTCTCTTCCACATTTAATTTCTAATTCTCCTGATATCTTCAATAGTGTTTCCATTTGCAAAAGTGCTTGACTCTGTCACTCGGTCTCTGTAGTCCTTGCTTAGGTGACTGACCTTATGACAGTGTAAGAATGCCATTCTGGAGTTAGTCCAGTTCCTTGATCTTCATATCTATTTCCTCATGTAGTTTGCAGCTATGTGTCCATATCTACGACATGCTGTTCAATTTACCAATGTGTTATAATCACAAACATATGAGTTACCGACTCTTCTTAGTTTATAAGAATTTTCTTTCTCTTTAGGTTTCCATACTTGCCTTTTCTTTTTCTTGCATTAATGAGATGTGTGGCCATGCATTTTGCAAGTAGGGCAATATTTTTCCATGTAGGATTCCTTCTTTGGTTTGTTCACCTTAGATCTGCATTCATGTGCTTTGTGTTAATCCTTGTTACAGTTATAACAATTACCTATGAATGTAGAAGTAGATTTAGGAATACCTTTAGCTTTGCTCTTGCAAACATTTGATGTGTGGCATGGTTTTCCACAGTGATTACATGAACTCTTCTTTTTTCTTGGATTTGTGTAGACATCTCTTTGATCATCTTGGTTTGATGATTCTCCATGCTTGGTATACTCTAAAATGGTACCGTTGTTGAGTCTTCTCTGTCCATTTAGAAATTCATCCATTCTTTTTGTTCTGTCTTTAGCTTTCCTGATCATATCATTATGCTTTTGCTGAATCTTTGATTCATGCTTTAGTTTCTTATTTTCTTCTTTTATTTCACCAATAAATTCCAATTTTCCATTAAGTTCTATGTTCACTCGATTGGCCTCATGAATCATAAGAACTATTTGATTGGTGATCACAATGTGATGTTTAGTAAGTCTCTGTATCTCAGATTCTTTCTCTTGCAACATTTCAGTGATATTTCTTCTGTCATCAATAGCCAAAGTTCTTTCTTGTTCAACTTGTCTAGCATTATTCATAACATCAATCATTCTCACCATCTGCGTATCTTGACTGATCTACAGTACCTTCACTTGTTTAGTCAGATGTTGATTGACTTCATTTAGACTGGTAATGCTTCCTTCAGATGTGTCAGATGTATTACTAGATCCATATCCTGATGAGTCAAATAAATCAGGCATCTCTTCTTTATGATAGTCAGTTTCATTGTAGCGAGATGCCATGACTTTTCTCTCATCCAATAACTCTCTCATTTTGATTCTTTCTTCTTTGTATTGCTCAAATAAAATATGTATCTACAACTTTTGATTCTCAATATTTGTTCAAGCTTATACCTTTCCATTGTATGATATTTTCTCTCAAGTGATTAAACTTTTCCAAATAAGAGATCTAGCTCTGATACCAATTGTTGGAATAATGGAAGGGTGTGTACTGAGAGGGAAGGGGTGAATTAGTACCCTTAAAACATTTTATCAAATAACCTTAGTAATCTTTGCTTGCATTACCAACCATTGTTGCTTTACTACCTCATGCATGTAATATCATAACATAAATGTAAGTGCATGTAAACAAACATAGAAACATTCATGAAACTTAGTTACACATGACACAAGAATTGATAACGCAAAAAAACCCTATTAGAAGGTAAAAACTACGGTGGGGATGAAACCCACAAAGCTTCACTATCTGCAAAATGGAAGGTGCCGGTTAAGGCTACAAGTTGTGATCACTTATGATGATCTTACCCTGTTAGGAATAACATGTTTGACTTGTTAAGTGTACTCAGTTAAGAGATTTTAACAACACAATGTATGTGTGCACTCAGTTAAGCGATTTACAATAAGAATGTTAAGTCCACCTTCTTGAAGGATTTCTTATATTTGCTACAATTGTTAGAGAGTAGACAAAAATACTTATGACCTGATAGCTTGTAATATTGAATTGCTGAATATAGATCCATTAAGTTCACAAAATATATGTATCACCTATTGTGATTGATAATACCTCTGTTCTTCTCGGTAGCCTTGAATCTAGTTCTTCATAACTGAATTCTAATTTATCTATTCTTCAGCATGAAAACCTCTGTCTGATCCATAGACATCTTTCTGTGGCTACAATCATCATGTTCTTGACTGATTACACATCTATATATACAATGTATTGACCTAATTAGGTTTCACGCTTTTCTTGATAACTCTAATGATCAAAGGTTTACAGCTTCACCTTGATCTCCTAGTTTGCATGTATACAATCAGTTAAACTGATTAAATCTATTACTTATTCTTTACTTGATCCTCAAGAAATGGTTGTGCAGCTAAGCATAAAGCTATTTTTAAGACTAAAGTGCTTTAGCTGACATGTATCTCAGATTCACTTTTCTCGGGAATAAAACTGTCTCTCAATAGACTGGTGCTCGATATACTCTGTAGATTGTGCTCGGTGATGTCTCTGTAAGACTGTGCTTGGTTTACTCTGTAGACATTCTATGCTCGGTTTAATCTATGAACTGTCTTCCTTAGGTTATACTATAAATTGTCTGTCGGTGTACACTGTGACCGATGGTCCAAAACAGTTTCCTTGTATACTAATGACAACTTCTGATCTTTTAAGGATTATCACTTGGTTGGTCTCCTTTATTTGCGCAACACACACACACACACACACACACACACACACACACACACTTATGATTTTATCTTCCTCTCACCTTTTGGATAGGTGTCAGTTCTCTCTTTCTTTTTGTCAGTAGTTTATGTGTGGTAGTATATGCTCTTATATGCTTTTGTGTGTACTTTTTTTTTTCTTAGTTTTTCATTTCTTGGTTGGTCCCCTTTATTTGCGCATTTTTGCCATTTTATATGTTAGCTTGTTGATTTGTTTATAATTTAATTTTTATTCCATATATATATATATATATATATATATATATATATATATATATTCTTTTATTTGCTTTCCTTCTATGTTCTATCTTTTAATTCATTAATTATATATATGATTTTATTTGTTTTTCTTATTATTATTTATTTTATATCTAGTCTTTTGTTTGCTTTCTTTCTATGTTCTATCTTTAATTCATTTTGTTTGTTTGTCTATTTTTTTGGTGGTTGTGTCTTGTTTTTGTTTGCTAGTTTGTTTTTCTTAATTAGTCATTATTTTCATTTTTCTTAGTTTGTCATTTAGTTTTATAGATTATTATTTCTTTTGTTTTTTGTTTTGTTCTTTTCTTGTTCATGTGTCTGTATGTATATACATGCACACACATACGTGTATGTTTCTTCGCTTTCCTTATTTTAACTTATTTTTATTTTGTTTTTATATTTTATATTTTATTTTTGACTTTTATTGTTGTAATATTTATCCTAGTTTGTTATATTACTTTTGTATTTTAATTTCTTTAGTTCCTTTTTTCTTGTGATTTTAACTTCTTTTGTTCATTTCCTTGATTTTTTTTTTAGTTTTCTTATAATTATTTGTTATCCTAGCTAGCTCTCTTTGACTTGTTTTTCTTCCCTTACCTTGAATTGTGTGCCACACCCCCTCTCCTCTTTTTAGTTTGGGTTTGGTCTACAAATAGATATCTCATGTTTCTTAGTTCTCTTTTCTTGATGATGGATCACAAAGTGATCCAAAATGTTGATTCAAAAAAAATTATACACAATCTATATCTGAATTAATTGTTATGTATTGAGGTTTTGAATGTTTAAAAGGGAGATTTTTTAATTAAAATTTATTAAGATTATTTAATTATATATTAGATATTTTAAGAAAAAGATTTTGTCATGATAAATAAGATGAAATTTAATTTTCTTTATTTTAATTAATAAATACAAATATTTATTTTTTTGTTTGTTGTGAAATATATTTTTGTTGGTTATTTCAAAATAATTTACCCATGTTCTATAAAATTGGACTTATCAAACAAAAGCATCAAAATTTGTTAAAGTTGTGATTTTATGTTAGTATCATTTATGTAATATAACATTGATTATGCATATCTAAATCAAGCCCATAGATATGATCTCTACTATTTTTCAAAATACTTGATTTTGGTTCACTTGGAGATCCTTGATCCAATTAATCTTCACATAAAAACATGGTTTGTGTGCATGAGTCATTGTAGCCAATAAATAGCCACAATTTTTATGAAAACAAACTTAGAAGATAGGGCACCAAACATTTTAAAAGCCCCTTTGACAACAATCACAAAATGTACCCAACCATCAATTAACAAGTCAAATAATGCATTTTTGGAACTTCATTACAAGGCAAACAAGCCTACTGGTATAAAAATTGGATGGACCTAACCACCATGATAGACCAGTTTACAAGACACACAAGCCTACTAGAATAAATGTTGGATGAGTCTAACCACCATGATAGATTAGTTAGGCACAATCATAGTTTTCTTTACATTGATTTCAACTGATACAAAATGTCTTGACCATTATAGCTTATTTTTGCATACTATCACCCTAGCAACATAACGTTCAAGAAAATGTTTATAGATAACACGGAACTCAAAACTCGCATATGAAACCATATGGCCACATCAAATGTTTTCAATATTCCACGCAATGATTATTGAAAAACTATAGCAAAAGAAAGATTATTGTTATAGATACAAGTGACAACATCAAGATCTCGCTCATGTTCATGGTTTTTTGTGGCTTTCAAGTGCACCAAATAGGGTACCATCAATTGGAAGAACACAAATGAAGTGAAAATAATAAGTATGTCTTTGAAAAATATGTTTATGCTTGGAACCCTTGTAGTCAAGCCTAAAGAAGAAATAGGGCATCATTCTCTTTGATATCATACTTACAAACTCATTATTTCTTAACACTATTCAAATAAAGTCTTTGGTTTGATAAAAAGTTCAATCACTTCACTATTTGTCAATTTGGTCCACTAAAAAAAAAAATTAACAACAATTTCATTATACATAAATTGTGTGCAATTTATAGTTTAACACCATTAGAAACCAAATGTTAAGGTCATTGGACATTGCATATTTACATCCCTTGATTTTACAATTGAAATAATTGACCTAATATGAAATCCTCTACCAGGATCAAATTCTACAAGAGATTTGACAATTAAATGGAGGCAATCTTTTAGTTTTTTTTTTGAGTTTTATGGATATTATTAAAGGAAATCAATGTTAAGTGGAATAAAAAATAATTTAGAGCTTAGTCAAGTTAATTGTTCATTGAACTTGTTTTTTTCTCTTTTTAGCAAACTTGGCAATTTTATACCATGCAATTAGACATGTGATTTCCATAATGAAGAATCTCCTAAAACATTTGTTTATAATTTTTAGAGATTTTTCTCTTTCTCATATTCTTGTTCTTTTGCAATATAATACACTATACATCTAGGCATAAAATTTCCACAATGAAGAATGCCACATTGATTGATAATTAATTATTGATGTAATATTTTGGAGATTTATTTTTCTCTCTCATAATCTTTATTTGCAACATAAAATATACATAGATTCTATTAATTCAAGTGAAATCTAGGATGCTTTAGACATACCATGAATGCCCATCTTTTTTACTACAATATGATTTAAAAATAAGTTAAATTTTTATAGCTTACTGAATCAAATGCATGGTAGTACTTATACATAGACAATACACACAATAAGTGGATAGTTGCATGTTTGCTTCTTCTATTTGATCATCCCTATCTTTATCATGAGAATACCTATCATTTACAATGTACACACCATGACAAAGCCTAAGATGCATTTGTATGTCATGGTTTATTGGATAGATTCTATTAATTCAAGTGAAATCCATGACATGACATACCATAAAATGCTCATCTAGTTGACTACAATGTGATTTGAAACAAGTAAAATATTTTGCAACTCATTGACTAAAATGCATGTTAACACTTACATACAAATAATATGTACACTAAAATAAATAGAGTTGCATGTTTTCTTCCTCGAGATGATCATTCTATCTTTATTATGAGGATCTTTATCAGATGCATAAACCATAAAAAATCTTGAGGTGTATTTCCATATCACATCCTATTTGAAATGAAAAATGAGGAAGCCCATCTTAACGTTTATTCCTCTGGAGTCTTATAACCCTTATATACTATGCCAAAATACCAACCATATTTTTCTTACTATTCTTTTAAGTTGTTAAGCGTTCATTCATTTGTATACTCACACATCGATCTATCCATATGTGATAAACATCCAACCATACAAGTTAGGCATCTATCTATCAAACGTGATGGGCATATATACTTTGCATAAGATAGGTAACATATTGATTTGACCAAAGACTTAAAATTAGGGACAATTCGTTACCTGAAGCTCTTGGAGACTACACTCCCTTAATGGGAGTGCATTGAGGCCATTGTCTTCAGGAGTATGTATATAATTAGTTTGAGTCCCACCTCCAAATTTGGGATAAAGCCTTGAGGATTCAAGAAAATCTATCTGAGATTCTTTCCAAGTATACAAAGAATATCATTTATCTTAACTTTAGATTAGAGATTTTAACCCCCATTCCAGGGATAACTTTAAGAAACCCCGTCCTAGGAAAATGTGTAAAATCCTCGCGAATCGTACATTAATTTAGGGGAAATCTTTTCTTGATGATGACGAATATTTTTTCCAAATTAGGAAAATAATATAAAGGCAAAGGTGATTTTTTCCTTGCCGAATAAAAATTCCATAAAATCCCCAAGAATAATACATTAAGGTGGGGGAAAATATATATTGTGTGAGGCAAATTTTTTTCTTTTGAACTTAAAAAATTATAACATATGAGGCGAATGATTTTCCTTTTAAGGGAAAATAAAATTTGTACTGGCAAATTTTATGTGCCGTTTGAAATTATATTTATTTTATTGGCTAATCTATCGTTAAATATGGGAAAAATAAATATTTTATTTGTCAATTTTCAAAAGATGGGACTCGTCAATGCTTCATGTGTGCCAATGCCAACATCCATCATTTTATAATGTTAAATGTCTTATTTGAGACTGTTTGATTATCCTAGATTAATGGCTGAAGTTTAATTTCAGCCTAATTTCTTGAAGGAAACATAGTTCTCCAAGAAGTCACCAGAATGATGACATGTATCAAATTAATCTTTACCTTAACCATTATCTAATTAATGGAAATCATGTAATGACATCATTATTTACACATATCAAGTCTTACATGTGCTTATGTGGATGATTGATAATACATCACAATTATCATTAATAAAAGAAATGTTTTATCACTGACACTAAATCTGGCTATTTCTAATTTCACATAGTCATGCATTTAATATGAAAAGTTTACAGAATTCTGAAGACAAATGAACTAATTTCACATACTCGTGCATATTTAATATGAAATATTTATAGAATTTTGAAGGATACATGAAATAATTAGGTTAGAGAAAGAATTGAGGGATATTTATAGATGATATACACTTCTTTCTTATTCAATTCTCCTTTGGTTTGGGTCTGCCTTTGCTAGTGCTTGAAAGATTGCCTTTGGTTTAGGTCTTTAGGATGTGCTTGTGTAATTTTAGATATTCTAGTTTTTTTTTGAAGATGGACACTCCTATCTATTTGATAAACACATCTACGAAGGAACAGAAGGCCTTTTTGGGCCCGGTCTCAGACCAAACCCTTGAATCAGTTTGCAAGGAGTTTGGAACCTTAACAAATGAGACTGTGAGGATGTGTTGGGCCATAAATTTTCAGAAAATGTTGATAGTTATCGAGTTAACACGGACATTACATCCCATTTTTTGGCATCTCTTATGGACCTCGGGGAGAGAAGGTGGATATGTTCCTTCTGTTAATGAAGCTATTCAAATATGAATTCATGGGTGACACTGTTGAAGTTTCAGTTTATGGACAATTAGGGGTGGGGATCCCTTGGACAAGTGATTTACGCAAGGTTTTAAAGTCAGACCAATATGTGGCCATTAAACCTTTTCTTTTGAACCTGGATGTTCAACATTTGACACACCATAAGAAATGGGTGCAGATTGGTAGGGATTTTCTTTGCAAATGGTTTATGTTGGATGACTTGGTGGACTACGGATGGTTGTATGAATTCAAAGAGCTTATCATCTCTGAAAATTTATACTTAGACAGAGGAGAAAATCCTTAGTGTTGTGTCCATAAGGCCTCCGCTTGAAATTTTGAAATTTTCACTCTAGTAGGTTTTGTCTTTAAATTTTTGTAGGGACTTCAAGTCTCCAAGTCTGAAATTCTAAAAATTGTAAATTTATAGAAAATATTAATGAAAAGTTTGCAACTTCATTTCAGTTTTTTTTTATGGATTTAAATGTAAAATATGTATGTGTGAGATATGTGATTTTATAATTTGTGAAATTGAAAATGAACCAAACAAATGTTAATGTATGACAGTATGTTATTTATTTAACAGTAATAACTTAATATTACTTAACTTTTGTATGTATAATGTCACATGTGTGATTGTGCGACTGCCGAATTGTGAAAGTTAAAAGTAGTTATTCTTTAAAATTTAAAGTAACAATAAAATCTAAAATTAGCAAATGCAAAATGGCAATTCATAAAAAATCTAATAATTATAATTTTTGGACTCCCAGTCACATTGAGTTAATATCGCCTCTTTGGTAGCAGAGTTGTCTGCCGTCATTGGCAATTGCAAGTTGTATGTACATTTGGCAACTGCACATGGTATGTACATTGTTTATCAACTATGCGCATCGATATCATCGACACATACCTTAAACCTGTTTGTTTAGAACCCTAAATTGTAAACGTATTAATTGAGACCATTGATTGATCGTAGATCAATGGCTAGAGTTTTATCTTGGGCACAGTTTCTCAAAATAAATTGATTTTTGCAAGAATTATGTGGAATGGATACACGTCGCAAGGTTGGCATGGTAACTTGCAAGAAATGAATGTCTTGTCAAAGTGACAATGACATTCTTTAGCCATCAGGCACATCACACGATTTCCAAAATTATACTAGTACAAACTGTAGTTATTAGTATTGTGACTATATTAGTAATTTCCCACACTCATGCATTAATGGGAATGATTTACCTAAAGATATGGAAGATATAGAACATGTCTATTAATAGACGTTCTTGCTTGCTTCTTCATCAATTTCAATTTGCTTTTGCCTTTCAGCCTCTGCACTCTAGTTTTAAGTTTTTAGATTTGTGATTCTGTAGATTCATAGAATTTCAAGTTTCTATGTATAGTTTGAAGATTTAGGTTTTTAGTTTAGGCCCTAGGGTATTGAGGCTTTGCAAGTAGAGATGGACACACCAATTAGGTTGAGAACTATATACACTAATGAGAAAAAGTTTGGGCAGGATACCAGACGAAGTTCTCACTTCCATTTGCAAGGAAGTGGGCTCTTTCATTAACAATGTTGTGTTGATGGTGCTCGACCAGGAGTTCATTCGCAACAAGAAGAGATACCGCGTCAACAAGGTGTACGCCTCTCTCTCCGGTTTCCCACAGCTTTCCAAGGGTGGGGGTTAGTAGCTAAGGTTCACAAGTGCATGCAAATCTAATACGTAATAACTACTAAACAAATGATCGAAACGTGAGCAATAAAATGTACAAACAACAAAAAGGAAGACAAACGAATGCAAACCCTCCGATGCTTGAAGCTTCTATTGTTTCTCTCTACTCCTTCCGAAACGCTGTTCTTGATGCTC
>MU227058.1:1379228-1390338 GCA_018584345.1 Thuja plicata
GCATGCACATCAAACTATCACTTTGAAGAAGTTCTACTGGTTTATCTGAGGGACTAATTGTAAAATGATAATGAAACTATTACACATGTGAAAGAAAAAAGACTTATCTTTATTAATTTTGAAAAAAATAGTACATCCAGGTTCATGTTATAGCTGTTGATCCAAAACTATCCAAATATGTGAAATTATATTATTATTGTATTCTCTTCACATTTTACATTATGTATATATATGTGTTTGAGTGGCTTTCACACCTCTTTAAGGTGAAAAGACACAACCCTTATTACAAATTATTAAAAAAAAAAAATAACTAACTAACTTTCGGATTTGGCTTTGGTAAAAAATCCAAAACAGCTCGTGAAAAGCTAATATTTCTACTAGAGATAGGAAATTTGATTTCCCGAACTGGGTCATTTTTAGATTTTTAAATTACGACCATCTTTAGCCTCTATCAACATCATCTTTGTAGCATTTTGAAATTCCAGCATCTCTGAAACCTTCGCTTACATAATTTTGATTGTTCCTATCATAGAGCTTCCTTCCTTAATCCCTCAACTTTTAATTCAAAATTAATATAATTTTGAATCCCATTTCATGTACTCCATCATATCAGCAATTATTGGGAATGGATTTTAGGATTCCATTTTTTAGAGTTTTATCACTTTATAGGACTCCAAAATTTTCCAAAAATTTAGAGCTCCAACAGGCTCTTTCTAGGGACGTATGCTCCTTGTGAGCATAGCAAGGTTCCAGCTATCTCTAGAGAAGAAAAACAAGTATCCACACTTAATCTGATACAAAGTGAAATTGGGTGGCCCCAGACCCCCCCCCCAAAAGAAAAAGTGAACACTGCTACTTTCCTCTATCAAACACATAATTCTGATCATGTAATACTTTGGATCTCCCGAATACAATGACACCATTCTCATGGAAAAAATTGATTGCTTTATTAGCATGCTTTGACTTTTGTTTAACCTAAGAAAAGTCAGCAAGTGTACTATAGTCCTTGCTAAATAGAAGATCCCCATGCATTTGATCAACCCTACAAGTAACTAGATTAAGCTCTTCTACTTGGATGCCTTTATGTACACAATCTTCTCTATATTAAAGATGTTGTTTCTCTTCACAAAAAATACTTGGAGATAACTCACATTCAGGAACTTCCTTCTTATCAATAATTTGATCAGATAGGATACTCAGATAATTTTTAGAACTAATCTTCAACACATTCTTTTCATTATGTCTATTTGATTCCATCTCATCTTCACATGTTTGATACAACTTCTGCTCATAGGATGAAATAATACATGTTTCACTTTCTAAATACACTTCCCCATACATATTTTGAGTTCCATAATCTTCAAAATGATCACTAGGCCCACTGTCTTTATCATGATGTTGATGGACTTGATTGCATAGAAAATATTCTTCAAATAATGAATTCAAGGATATAGAGAACTCGGGCATATCTCCATGAGAGCTTTTATTTGAAACTTCTTTATGTTCATATGTTGTATGTTGTTCTATTTCATCTCCATTATTTGATTTCTAAAATTTATCATCTTCTTCATCTAGTACACACTGAGTATGTACTAATCCATCAACTTGCTTATCATGGTTTATTGAGAATAAATTTTGACCACTCTTCTCAACATGTTTTTGATATTCCATGTCTAGTAAATATGCGATTTCTTCTATTGTGAGAAGATCTTCTTCCTCATGGTCATTGATACATGTTTCCATACACATCTCATCATGTACAGATTCTTCTTCAACCTGATCCAAAATTTCTTCCTTTATGTCATCATTCTTTTCTTCCCTCAATACCTCACATATTTTCTCAAGAAAAAATAATAGTTGAGAATCATGGTATATTCCTAACTCACAAAGTTTATCCATTAATTTCCTTCCCAAAGGCCTGATATCTGAAGGTATTTCCCAATAGATCTTTATCATTCTCATGAACAAATGTAGTGCAAGTTCACCTTTATATCTTTCTAAACTAAAGAATGTATCCAAAGGGGACATGTAAGATTCTTCCTCCAAACTATAATTTGGTTCTCTTTCCTGTTCATAGCACATGTTTTCTTCTTTACCACTAGCATCATGAAACATATCAAGAAACCACTGCTTAAACTATCTCCATGATGAGATGGACTGTGTAGGTAATGAGTCATATTCTTCTTGTGCATTATTTTTTAATGACCATGCAAATAGCCTCATCACCTGATCCTCTGTAGAAACCTCATAATCTTCTATGAATGTATAAAATGCATCCAAGTGTTGTAGTGTCAATTCATCCCATTCTCCATGGAACTTTGTTAGAAGTTGTGAAATTTTAGGGGATAACTTATTTGGGATGCATTGAAATATCCTAAGATCCAATGGCCTGATACCATCTAGAATAAAATAATTTCTTTGAAATGATGGATACATTTGAAAAAACAATCCACCATCTCCTTCAGACTCTTCTCCCTCAGTAGAGTCACTAACTAAAATGCTTTGTTCAATAGAGTCACCACCTTCTTATCAGAAGGAAAATACTTACTGTCTTCTGAGTTTTTTTCTCCCAATAGAGTCTTAAATATATCACCAGAGCTTCTAGGTAAAATACAAAAAAATTCTTTCGAACAAGTCCCCAATAGAGTCGCCAATTTGTTGGTGCTGAAATCAACAGATTGGATTTCCTATAAACTTTCCAATCCAATTCTTGGAAACCCAAGTGATTTGGCCAACTAACAAGTCACAACCAAAGCAAGGTTGGAACTTCTGCAATTCTGGCTCTGCAAAACCAAGGCTGGTAGGTCTATACCTTGACTTATCCTTCAAGTTACAAGGCTTTTTATAGCAGATAAGAAACACTTCAACCTTCTCTCTCAAGTATGGCAAGGAACTTGAAAGAAATCATACTGAAAGAAATATATCATGAACTATAAACTGAAATGCTTTAAGTAATTGAAAGAATGTTTAGTAAATGTGTATGTAATTTGAAATGAATAGATAGATAAGATATCTTAAAGCTATAAACAATGAATTGAATAACTATAATCCAAATAATTATTAGACCAGTGCCTTATTCTACCATGGGCAGTAGAGTCAAGATCATTCCAATCTTATGTTCAACCTCAGAGACAGTTTTACAAGAAAAATTATCACTTCAAAGGTGTTATGGAATGTACATGCAACCTAAAACAAATTCAGAGATATTTCGAAAGGGTAATACTTCTCAGATGACAGAACAATTGACTAAGGCCTCAATCAATAGAATTTAACCATGCAAAATGAGAAAACCAATTGAAAATATAGACTATGAATCAAATAAGGAAGTATGCACATCAAACTATCACTTTGAAGAAGTTCTATTGGTTTATCTGAGGGACTAATTGTAAAATGATAATGAAACTATTACACATGTGAAACAAAAAAGACTTATCTTTATTAATTTTGAAAAAATAGTACATCCAAGTCTATGTTATAGTTGTTGATCCAAAACTATCCAAATATGTGAAATTGTATTATTATTGTATTCTTTTCACATTTTACATTATGTATATATATGTGTTTGAGTGGCTTTCACACCTCTTGAAGGTGAAAATAAATAACCCTTATTACAAATTATTTTAAAAAAACAAATAACTAACTAATAAATAACTACCTAACTTTCAAATTTGGCTTTGGTCAAAAATCCAAAACAACTCATGAAAAGATAATATTTTTGCTGGAGATAGGAAATTTGATTTCCTGAACTAGGTCATTTTTAGATTTTTAAATTATGACCATCTTCAGCCTTTGTTGGCATCACCTTTGTAGCAGGTTGAAATTCCAGCATCTCTGAAACCTTCGCTTACAAAATTTTGATTGTTCCTGTCATAGAGCTTCCTTCCTTAATCCCTCAACTTTTAATTCAAAATTATTATAATTTTGAATCCCATTTCATGTACTCCATCATATCAAAAATGATTGGGAATGGATTTTAGGATGCCATTTTTTAGAGTTTTATTACTTTATAGGACTCCAAATTTTTCCAAAAATTTAGAGCTCCAACACAGTCCAAATACTCCACTTGTAATGGGTCAGAGTGTTACTGTTACTAATCCTCATGGTGCAATTATTAGAACCACATGTGGAAGCTCATACATCTCTGCAAGTTCTATTTCATCTTTCAAACATTCAATTGTGTCAGAAAACCCTGATTTTCATTACAATGCTTTTGTAACTAACTTTGAACAAACAAAAAATAGGAATAGACAAAATACTAAGACATTGAAGAGGGATGCATTTCCTGTAGCTCGTGATGCAGAACCTACATCAAATAGGTTATTTCCCACATATGACCCAAAGAAAGAAATGATGGAGTTCATGGTTGTTATGCCCCTAGCTAGAGATAACAATCCACTAGAGAGTCAAATAGATCCATCTGAATTTCAAGTTAGCACCCTCCAAATGGATTTATCCAAAATTAAAAATGTGGAAAAGATAAATGTGTCAAAAATGACCAACCAAGTGGTCTATAGTTCAATGATGAAGTTGGAGAGAGAATGGAAAGCTTCAGGGCAGAATAGAAAAGTTACAGGCAAACCTAACAAATGAAAAGGCAAAGGAGAAAGCAACAGATAACAGGTGCAAAGAATTAGAGAAAAGGATAAAAAAATTCATCCTCTAAGGAAGCAATTTGACAACAAGAACATATGGAGGCAGAACTAGAATTTGTGAGGGAAAAATTGGAAGAGAGCAATAAAAATATTGAGGATGAAAAAGTCTCTTCTTTAAATTTATACAAAAGCACGGAGAGTGCAACACAAGTAAATAATAAATTAAAGAAAGAATTGGAGGATGAGAGGGTAAAAGAAAAACAATGGGAAGAGAAAGAAAAATAGTGGGAAAAGGAAGGAGAAAAAATAAAAAAATAGAGTGAACACCAGTTGTCAGAATTGAGAGAAGAGATAAAGAAGGAAAATAATACAATTAAAACTTATGAAAATAGCTTGAATGACCAAATGAAAAATACAATCAAGAAAATAAAAAGAGACCTTTGGGGGGAAATAAAGGTGACTGGTGATAGGTTGTGTGATTGGTTTGAATTTAATGAAAGTGTTAGAGATGTTTTTGGGAAGCTCAAAGAGCACATTGAGAAGAACAAAATTTTTTGTCAGAGAGAGAAAAATGCAAAATAGATTTTGAATCAAATCAAGACAACCAGTGACAAGCATTTAGAAATAAAGGGAATTGATGACCACATTCGTGCATCAATAAAAACAACCTCTATCTTTCAAAAATGTCAGAAACTAAAGGAAGTAGAGGAAACTCTTGCCTTATTTGAGAGAAAGCTCGCCAAGATGAATCAAACAACAATCGAAGTGATAGGTCATGGTTTGTCGAGTCCTGGTCCTAGTAACTTATTAAATTTTTTTTTTGAAAGAGAATCTTACAAAAAAGGTTGGAGGAGATGATGAGGACTGATTTAGGCAAGCTTCCTCATGACACAACTCATGAAGGTATTGCAAGTGCATCAAACCATTGAAAAATTTGAATGTAGTATTGGAAGGATCATTTCTTTCAAGTCACTCTAATGGGTATGGATGGCTGACGAGGTTGAAGGTCATCTACTATAACTTGAAAAATATTGAACTTCCAAACAATGCATAATGGATCATGTTAACCAAAATGACAGAATCATCTCATCAAAAATAGTATGTTAAAGTACTTTCAGTTTCAATCATCTCTATATTATTTATCTAATGGCTTGAATTGAGTTAAAAGTAACAAGTTTGAACTCTTTTTTTTAACAAGATCAATGTAGTAGATGCTATAATGCTATTGCTAATTTCCTAAACCAGCCTGTCAACTACAAAAATGTACAGTTGTAGAGATGTTGTACTAGTCTTGACTCTTCACATTAGGAAAATCAACCTGAAGCTATTGTTGTTCCCTTGTTTCTATGAAAGGGAATTCAGGGTCATTTTCTAAGGGTAATGATTAATGAAATTGAAATTGAGTCATAATTCATTGTCAATTCACTTTCGTAAACAAAATCAAACAAAGTTGTGTTCTACTTCTTACTACTATTAATGAATGAATTGTTACATTGTGTCATATTTGTAAATAAATCAATGAGAATATCTGTTTCTAAGAATTGTATCATATGAATTGCTATGTTTTCAAAAAAATCTTTAAGAATCGTACCATAAGAGATGAATAATGCAAATGGAAACCATTATTAATTGTAGAAATTATAAGATTATCAACCACATTCATGTTTTTGAATTCTGACATAGGAATATGATATTATGCATGATTGATGATGAGATACAGAAACTAACAGTAGACTACAACAAATTTTTTAATAAATACCTAGGACCCTCTAATTATACAAAGGTTCAAGTTACTACATCATATCATTATCAGGATCCTTAGATTCATCGCCATCAACTTCATTATAGCTTCCTTGGTTCTTCGATATGTTTTATGCACTCTGCATACCTCTGCTTAGCTCAAGTTCAATTCTAGCATTACTAGTACCAGTACATGATTCAATGACATTCACATCATTGTCTCTGGCACTTCCACTTTGGTTTGAAATGTTTCCCATCCCTCTTCTCTGACATTTCTTCCTCCACAATTTCAGTGCCCTATCGTAAGGAAAAGTATGAACTTCATACCTGGATGTATAGAGCCTCAATAAATTTTCCAAATTATTGTCTAGTTTTTTTCTTAGCTTTGAATTTAGGAACCCCAAAGCACTGAAAACTCTCTCATCCTCCATTGACCCCAATATCATGGTCAGACATAAATCAGCAAGCTTGAAAAATTTTGATATTGAATTAATCAACATTTCGCTCTTAGTTAGATATTTCCAAAGCCTTGTTGCTGATCCATCTTCGTGGGGGTTCTGCATAATATTATATTATTCCCTCATTGTCTATGAAAAATGGTCCAATTTTTCTCTCAAATGAGATTCATCTAAATTTCCATTTAGATTTTCTCCATTTAACTCTTTGGTTTTGCAAAAAATGATCTATCAAAGCTAGTAGCTTAGTTTGATAATCCTTCAAAATTTTGATACTCTAATATCGAGGAAACACAATAGCCATGGATTCAAGTAGTTTGACTAGAGGGAATCTTTCTCTAATCTCTGAGGAAATATCATAGGCAATGCACTTCACAAAAGAAATTACGGACTCAACGATCTTGGTAAAGTCTTCCCTTTTAACACTTGATACTCACTTCATGTTGTTCCTTCCTGGTTCCTTGGACTCAACCCTAGCATAGTAGTACATTGGTATTTCAACTCCGCGTACTTCTACACATAGCTTCCCATTTACGCAAATATTTAAAAAGTTGTCAGGATTGTCCAAATCTATGATTTTAAGCCAACTGGCAAATTTTACATCATCACATGATTAATAGAGATTATCTAGCATCATGCATGTCAATTTATGAAGCACATTATATTCTGCAATATACATTGCTCTTTTCTGGGCCTTTTTCATTATATTTGTCATTTCCTCTAGTAGGGGGAGAGGACCTGCTAACGTTAACAGTGTCTCTACATTACTTAACCTTCGCAGTAGCTCAAGAAATTTGGGTAGCCCTGCTTCTTCATGACTTGAGTTCATTAGACCAAGAAACGATTGATATTCTAAAAACACTCGATGCACTAGTCCATCCAAAGAGATCCATCTAGTATTATTATCCTTTAGAAGCTTGTTGCCATCGGTTAGTCCTTCGACAAAGTGTTGAAATTCCCTCAATCATTTTAGACTTTGACAGAAGTATTGGTAGAGCTCTTTGATTAAAACTTCAATTTTTTTATTGGACCATGCTTGCTGACAACTCCAAAATTTAGATTCATTATGTGGGCCTTGCAGTGAATGGGAGTAAGGTAGGGCACACAAGAATATTGTATCTTTTTGCAAAGACTACCCCTGTGGCCTTGCATTACTGAAGCTCCATCCGTTCCAACAAACACCAACTTATTGGCAATAGTCATGTCCTTTATACCTCTATATTCAATTAGAGAACTCTTTACTAGTTCAAATAAATTTTTAGCTGTTGCATTATCCTTCATTTTAGCAACAGTTAGTAGATGAGGTTGGTGGAGAAAATTGTGTATAGTATAAACATGCATGCATACCCACAAAGTATTATCTACTGCTGTAACCTCATCTAAAGATAATGCAATAAAATTTGACTCTTTAATTTTTTCCTTTAGATCCTCTTTTTCAACATCGGCAAGACAACTTGCCCATTCCCATCCACTATTTACTGACCAGTGACTGTTAGGATAGTTACAAAATTTGAGAAAGTGTAATAAAGTACTCAATCATGGGTAGTCTTTCATAGGATTCCCTCTACTCAAAATATTAAAAAAAACACTTAACTGAACAACTTTTCCTATTAGTTCTACTTCCAATGCTTTTCCAAAAGAAGCTTCAATAGAGCCTTTAACTTGTGCAGGCTTCGTCTATATATTGTGCTAAAATTTATATAATTTTGCATTCTTAACATGCAAAGATTCATCCTTTTTTTTCCATCTTATCACTAATTTTTAAACTCCATCTATGGTTTGCTTTTCGTAAACTTTACCCATATGCTTCTCTATGGTGTCGATTTTTAACTGCAACCTCTTTTCCTTCTTATTTATCTTGGTGCAAATCTTACATCTACATTCTATCGGAGGATGAACTTCAATTGGATTATTCAATGGTTCAATGAATGGATACTTTGACACCTATTCTATTTGAAAATTCCTTGACAACTCCCACTTTCAATCATTTTTTGATTCCCTATCCTTTTTTGAATTGTTTTTTCTTTTCTTTTTCCCTGCACCATCATCATCTCTAGCATTCTTAGTCTCATCCAAGTTGATTACATCATAATGGATATTTTGGATATTTAACTAAAAATATTCTTCAAGTTCATCATGATCTGAGATATCAGGTTCACTTACTTTTTCAATATGTCATGTAGTTTTAGGTTGTGAATCTTCAAAATCTACTTGTGATGAAGCAACTTCCTTATTTTGGACAGAACATTTCCACCACCATGACCAAAGTATGATGATAAGGTTTTGTGTTTTTCTAGCCTCTCTTGGATTTCCCCACTTGCAAGAGCCTTACCCTTGGCCTTATTCTTGTTCGACATCTCCATTCTCCAATGACTTCCAGTGCAAAATAAAAATGTTAAATTATTGAAGAAGTGACAATAGACTATAATATATATAAATATGATTATGGATTCATTGGCCCTAAAATCATGTCTAAGGTCTCCCTAGTCACCACTATTCGCTAACTGGTTACCACTAAAAAATAATGAACTCAAAACTACAGAGTCATAGAATAAGTATCACTTACCTTTACCTCAAATTAAATTGTAGTTGAGAATCGCCAATGCAATATGCAGTTGCACTCAACAGTCTGAAACTTCGCTATCGATCAAATGTTTTTATACTAATCCTTATTTGGAAAATTTGGTGGAAGGTATTACCGTATTAGGTATACAAATATTTGGAATTGGTGAAGCTCGTGTAATTATAAAACATCTTTTGTTATTTCTGAGGTGATTATGGGTCATCCAATACCTTCACATGATTAATAAAGTTGGCAAAATTACGTCGGTTAGAGACATGCGTCCATAAAATGCCAGGTGAATTTGGGGCTGCCTATAAATATATATGTATAAAATGATTGGCAAATATAGGCTGTCCATTTGGGGTCTCTTATAAATTATAGGCGAATGTTACAAATTTGCGGGGACCAAAATTTATATTCCATTGGCGATTAGGTGTAAGAAATGGAAAAATTAAATAAACTGATGGGCGATAGGCCCGGGCTTTGGACCCAATATTAATAAATTTTGGGTGATAGGGTCGATCAAATAGATGGAAAATATTTTCCAATTCTCATTTCACCGACATGCGACATTCACCAAATGGAAAATAATCACCACTAAAGTTTTCGCTGCCCTATTCCCTCACTCTATTGATTTATCTTGAAATTTATAAATTTTTATTAACCTTTCACCTTCCTAAAACCCCATCATTGATGGCTTGTGTACTAGGGACAACCACATCCCTAAACTGCCTACATACACTACATCCAAATGAGATCAAGGCCTATGAGGTTTTATTTTCTAGCTAGGTTTGGTGTAAAGTATATGGTGGGTATGCAAGCCTTTCAAGGGTCAATGTCCTAGACATTTTCTCAGTAGTTGCTACCCATGTCGGGAAGCTCATAAGGAAAATAGTGTTAAAAGTGTCCCCTTGCTTGTTTACCTAAATCCATTTAGGTCCTAGTCCTATAATTATGCCACCCTTAAATTGTGTATCAAAATAAAGGATAGTAAGAAAAAATTAAAAATGATTTTTAATAATAAAATACATTAAAGCAAAAGGGGGAGTTTCTACGGTTTCACTAGCGGATGTAGATTCATTGAGAATTATCTTATTAGATTATTGATCTAGGGGGTATTTTTCCACCCCTTGGATTTTTAAACCCCACAATGTCCCTTAATACTCCCCAATGATTTATAGGGAAAATGCAATAAACATCATTGTTGTAGCTTTATTAAGCATTAGATGCAATAGCTCAATCATGATGATATTACCCAGAAGTCTGAGCCAAAGGCACCATTAATATGAAATGCTGCTAAGTTTTTCTATGTTTCTTCCTCTTTATTTAGGTTTATTATTGTGTATAAGAAAATACACCTTCATGAAATTAAGATTAGAGAAAACAATTCTATGGAAAGATAATACAAAACTAATCTAAAGAATTGAAGCTAAATCTATATCATCTCATGGTTTTCTATCCAAGCTTTGTTAAGAGAGCTGTCAGGCTTAATCTCTCTCAAGGACAATCCTAGAATGAGATATGTATGAAATTCAATGCTCAAATATAGCTAGAATGCTTAAAAATGCTCCAAGATAATGAAAGAAATTAGCAAATGCTCCTAAACATGATACTAAATGATAATACAAATGCTAAAACTCTCTCAAATCTCTCAAATGCTCCTCAATATGCTCTCAATATTGCTCTCAATATGTCTATAATAAGGATGCTTTTGCTCTTGAATTCTTGGATTCCAAACACAAAGGAAATTGCTTGTATTT
>MU227058.1:1405742-1420094 GCA_018584345.1 Thuja plicata
TGATTTGAATTTTTTCCATTTGATTTGCATTGATTAAATGTCCATTTGATGATATTTTGAAGCATTTGGCTGAGATTTATAGTTTAGAATATTTGAGGTACACCTGGTAAATTTTAGGTGTCTACAATTATTAATATAAAAAGGAAAATGCAGCTAACCTAATCAAATATAACATAAATGATTCAATAAATGATATTAATTATTCCAATACCAATGTACATTCCTATGTCGAAGGAATCTATTTTATCAATTTATCCTTCATTGAAAGATAAGCCTAGTGATGATAAATGTCATAAGGAATGAATCCATCACTTGATATTTCGTATGTCACAACATGAAGAAAAGTTTAATAACATACTAATTAATCCTAATCTTACACTAAGGTTTGATAAATTAAATTATTTACCACAAAAAAAAATGAAATTTAATAGAAAAGAAAAATATTTCAATTATTTATTTGTTCTTTTAAAGTATTCAAAGATGAGATAAATATATGTTTGTTTCATGAGATATACATTTAATTTTAAACACTTAATAAGAGATATACAAGAGCCCTATTTATCCATTTAAAGTAACAAGATTCTATTTTTTATACTATCATGCATCCACTAATATGAAGGTAAAAGAATAACCTTAAATTACATATTTAATTTATGATTTTATTGATATTATTTTACTAAAGGATAGATCAAATGTCACTCAATGCATTAATATCAAAGCCATTTGTTTATGCTATCATTTATACTAATGGCTTTGATAATATGATCAATTCTAACCCATCATCTAATTTTCATTTAGATCAAATCTTCTTTTCACTTAATTAATGATGGATATATATCATAATTTAAGTAATGTCCATAATTTACTAGTTTGCATTTTGAAAAGAAATTTATAGTCAATGACATCTATCTAAATTTATAATTCTTTATATTTAGGTGTAGAGATTCAATTATTAGATCTAAACATAATTTTATTATGAAATAAATTCTCAGTCTTTTGTTCCAATACAATTCTTCCTCTATGAGATGCGTATATTTTATTACCCCTTCCTAAAGATTTTTTTGGATATATATATACATATTATGTTGGATGTTTTCTATAAAATTGAGTAATACTTAATCTATTTCCATTTAGAAGCTTGTGAGGGAGAATCACTTCTTTAGCCCATGAATAATTAATATAATTAATGAGGAAGACTAGCCACTTGAGAATTAACATGGTATGCCTTCATTTTATATCCACAACTTGTATTAGTTATAGGTCTTTAATATATTCATCAATAATGATTAATTATGGTTATAGGTATTTTAAGCAATTACTAGGTGAGTTATAAAATCAAGGCTACCTCTGTCATTTTGGTAAGCATTCATCAACTCAAGGATCCATATCATCTCACACATTCAAGATATCAAGAAATTTCAAGAAAGTATCAAGCATTCAAACATTTCAGGCCTTGAAGGCATTCAATCCTGCCATATTCTTCATTGTGACAAGCTTCAACAACCAGAATGAAAGCATGTCTTTTGTAATGTCCTTTTAGGTCATTATAGAGTCATGCTATTGCATGAACACTTGTGATCTCATTTCAAGAAGTATTTACATCATCAAGGTATAATACATTTTGTTCTCAGATCTAGCCTTTTCTTTATATTAACACACTTTCATTTCAAGTACTTTTCAATTCAATGGTTAATTCCAAAACTAGGGTTTGGGTTTGACCATAAATATTCTTTCCACAACCATTTTCCCATTTTATGTGTGTAGGTGATATGTGGTGCAACTGTTGAAGAAGATATAGGAAGGTCTGATAGAGAGCTATAATTTGATAGTATTTTTATCAGATTTCATTGGGTCTAAGGTGACTCGAGTCACCCTTGACCTTCTTGGTCACCCCTAACCTTCCTTTTTGAATTGAAACTTGGATCATATGTTAGTTTCTATCTTTTCTTCTAAGATTTCATCTCAAAATTAGATTTAAGATCCCCTACCTATATTAACCATAAATTTTCAGTTTTCTCACACAAGAATTTCGTCAAACAGTTTGAGTGTAGGGTCTAACTTGAAATTTCAGAATTCTTGAGCCACAAAACACATTACAAAATGAAAATAATATGCATAGAAATTGTATCAAACATTTTTATGAAAATAGAGATCAAGCATTCTACTTGTGAAGGCAAAGTCACAAAACACAAAGAAACAACCTCCAAGAAGGCTCCTCCAATTATCAAAATTTTGCAACAACATTATAACAAACAATTGACATGGAAAACTACTTTCAAAACTCTTTCATTTACAAAGACATTTTATCAAACATATAGTAGAATTATTTTCAGACTTAGATCTTAAGAAACTGTAGTATTTAGTCTTCTATATAAGTGCAAATTTGTAACAATTACAAACCAATATCAGAATTTATAAGTTTCTATATTTTTACAATTACCTCAATGCTGTAAACTTAAGATAACTAACTAGTCAATAACATGCTCCAGGAAAATGATTTGAGATTATGAATGCTTGGATGGCTGGAGTAATGAGATAAACCAAATCAACATCCAACAAATATGAAATACTTGTTAACACTGTTCAAGCACTGTAGAAAAACTTTTCATGACATAGTAGCGACACTATTCATGACACTGTAGTAATGCTATTCATACCACCTTCAATCTGCATCATATCTTCTTTATTTGAACCAAAAATTCACATTAAGTGCAATGATGGATTTAGATGTAAATCAACCTATCAAGGAAGGAATGAGTTTCCATCCAAACCTTCTTGGTTCCAAGTGATTTTGTCCTTAGAACAATCTAGTCACTGATTTCTAGCAACAATGGAGAAATAGATTCAATAAATCCATCTCATAACATGCTCTTCAATGAAGACTAAGTTCGTTTATAAAGACTTCCCAACATTGAAGTGAACCTCCATGCTCAATGTGGGATAAATAATCCTTTATCTTTTTTAATTCTTTCTTGTGAAGTAGCTTCTCGAACAAGTTGGAGAGCTTTATTAAATAAAATGACTTTATATTGTTATTTTATAGTCACTTGATGAAAACAACTTAAATACTCTTTAACCCCCTTTAAGTCATCATATCATAAAGTCATTCAATATAATGAATATTATTAAAGTTAATCTTGATTTAACTTTCATAATTTAACTTAAATCATTAAACCCAAGATAATTGTAATTATCAACTCAGGGGAATAATCTATCCACTTTTCAAATATATATATGATGCCAAGAGATCACCTTGGTGACTTACTATAAATAGTAAGCATGAGAAAAACATCCAAGTGACTTACTAAAAATAGTAAGTGTGAATCAAAGTGTCCTAAATGATCTCCAAAATTCTCACCACAAATAAAAATTGGACATCGAGTTGATTAATATCAAAATAAGCACAAAAATATGGGGATATTACAATCCTCCCTTCCCGGAGATTGCTTTCCCCCAAGAAATCCACACCTATATGCTGAAATTGAATGCATGGATCTCATATCAACCTCTGGAACACTGCTTCACCAATCTGTTGCATTACTTTGATGTAAACATCACCATGCTCGGAGTTTTGAAGAAACTCATAATCGTCCATAAAAAATAGTGCACCAATCAAGGTATGTGCAGGATCATGGTATACCAGGCTATGGCCTAAAGTGGCAATGAAAAATCACAAAATCAGGGTTAGTCAACTTGACATAAAAAGTTGAACATATTATCAACCTTGTGTGAAAAAGTTGTAAGAACAGAATCTGTAGGAAATTGAATTTAGTTTCTAAACTACTAGCCCTTGTTTGAAAAAAAAAATCTAATTATTCAACATTTTAGATTTCAATGTAGTACTACAAAAATTTTAGGAAAAAGATAAAAAGTACGTGTATGTCTGACCACCTTAATCACAATAAAATGATCATAAATTTTCACAAGATTCTTGATATAATTTGTAGACTCATGCCCGTATGTGACACATATTTTTGTGTAATTTTTTACCAAATAAATAATTAATTATGAATTTTCTTCTACAACTTATTCATAATAAAAAAACTCTCGTGTCTGACCACCTTAACTAATTCTAAACGTTACAAAATTGAATTTTTTTTTCTTATAGTAGGTGAAGCATAGAATGTGACACATGTTTCAGTTTTCAAAAAGGTTAAACCGTTTGAAAGTTATAGTTGTTTTTAATTAGTTTGTAAATTATAACTTTAGAGATAACTTAGTTAGAAAATAAGTAATATTTACTTACTGAACTCAAAATTTGATAGCAATTATATTAATGGAAAGATGATAATGTCTTTAAGAAACCCTTTTTGTTTCATCAATTTTTGGGTGAAAAAAGGTTGTCAGCTACATGCTCAAAGTTTGGAGATTAGATGAAATATTGTGAATCCAAAATAATATCGTATATCTGATATTATCAGATATCCGATAATTTTGGATATGTGTTAAGTCCCGCCCAAATTCAACATTTCAATTTCAATGCTCTTTTCAATTTTATGAATTATTATTTTTAGATTATATATTATAAATTTCTTTTTTTTTTAAATATTAATATTAGATGGTAATAGCATTAGTATTATATAATTATTTATATTAGTATTTTATTATATAAATTAGCATTATATTATTATTATTTATTTCTCTATTGTAGAATAGTGTAATATTAGTATTAAATATTTATTTATATTTATATTATAACAATAATACCTAGGAGAGAGAGAGAGAGAGAGAGAGAGAGAGAGAGAGAGAGAGAGAGAGAGAGAGAGAGAGAGATGCAAGAGAGAGAGAGAGAGAGAGAGAGAGAGAGAGAGAGAGAGAGAGAGAGAGAGAGAGAGATGCAAGTGACAAGGGTAGACTAGATCCGAGGACAAAATCTCTTAACTCTCTATGTAGAGTAACATGCCTTGACTCTCACACTTTCATAAGTTGTCATAAACACAAAAAAATACCCCCATGAACCCCCAAGTTGTAGAAAAGAAGGAATGAATCAACCATGATGTGGTCCACTAAGATTCAAGTCCCAAATTTTAATGCATAGTTTTTTATAAGGCTCATAGAACATTACAAGGACCAATGGAGGTCTTATATATTCAAGGGAGGTCAAATTGAACTTGGTCCATGCACCCAATTAGGCTGGTTGCAAAGTTAGAGTGCATTTTCTAAACTATACTATCAATGTGCTAGTAGCCCTATTTGGACTGAATAGAAAACATAACTCTACAAACCCCTAAATGAATTGAAGAGTTAATCACAGAATCAAATACCCTTTTTGAAAATAGGTCTACACTAGGAGCACCAAGGTTTGAAGGTTTAAACTAGACAACAGGATTGGAGATCAAGTACCGAACCAGAGGGCTAATTAGGTCTCCAATTGTGAAGGAAGTACTAACTCATGAGGGTTTCTCTCTCTAGAACTAATTGGAAAATCTAGGGGATGTCAAAAAACATCAAATCCATGATTTGAGGCCTTGGTACTTGATTATCTTAAAGCTATACACCATTGTGTATATTCAGAATGGTGCATACATGAAGATATACACCTAGGGCTCAATCAATAGCCATCTCCCTGCATTAACATACAAATAACTTGCAGAATCTTAAAATTCATATTACAAGGAAGAATTACACCAAAGGTTGTCAAATTCCTATGATGGAAATGCTTGAAAATTATGAAACAATGTGAAACCCTGATTAAAGAGTCAAAACCAGAGTAACAGACACAAAAATAACAATAAGTTGAGTTGTAAGAAGGATTTATTCACTAGAACAGGTGGATTAGGAAGCAAGGCAGATGTGAGTTCGATCAGATAGGTTGTCTGCAAATCAAAATTTGTACATGCCCGTACAATTATCTGTAACAATGAAAATGTAGGAAAATGATTTTTCTTTATTGATTCAAAAGCCAGAATCTAATGTCTCACCTTCCACCCGCCTAATAGGGATATGAAGGCCATCCCCAATGGTTTAAAATAGTTTTTCAAACCTCCTAGCTGTTGGGGGAAGAATTACAGACAACTTTTGAAAAGTTGTCAAACATAAGCAAAGTTGCTAAGCAACATTTGCACTTGGTCCCTAATAGGAACCAAATTTTTTATAAAACCATCCTATAGACTAAACTATCCTATAATAAATGACTTATTAGATCCCTTGACCATAGTTGACCTAGTGGCTTATATGTGCCAAATCTTAGAAATAGGTCTCACAATTGGATTACAACAATATACTACCCCTAAAGTTCTAAACCCAAATGTCTTGGACTCTTGATATCCAAGGGTGTTATTAAGGTCTTCAAGATATGTAGGAATTCTTAAATCTCCACTTAGGAGGGGGTGCTCCTGCACCATACTCCCCATCAGATTTAGAGCTCAAGTTCCCACTTGAGTTGAGGAGATCCAAAGTGGAACCATGTGCTTCAATATGATCCACTATCATCCAATTGGCATTTATATCTGGAAGTCCCTTCCACTTTACCAAATACTGCATATATGTTTGATTCCTAGTCTTCTTCCACACCTTGGATGAAATGATCTTTCCCAACTAAATAGTTAGGCTAGATAGTAGATTTGTAACATATGTGTCTTCCACATGGTTATCAACATTGTCCTGCATCTCAGAGGTACCTGTATCACCTTTGACAAGAGTAAGATTTGAAATATTAAAGATAGGATAAATAAAGAGTGTAGGGGGGAGAGATATCTCATATGCATTTTCACCAATTTTTATTGGATTGTACATGGTCCTACTTTATTCATATGAATTTTAGTACATCTACCCTTGGGAAGTCTCTCTATTATGAGATAAGCCCATACTTTATCCCCAATTTGGAAATGAACTTCTCTTCTTTTCTTATCTACATGTACCTTGTACTTGAGATTTGTATGCTCAAGTTTTTGTTCGACTTCATTTTGCACTTGTGAGATAAGTTGGGAAAATTCCTCTCCTTGGGCACTGACTTTGAAATATGAAGGTAAATCAACAAGATCTAGTGGGCCTTTAGGATGTAACCCATAGACTATTTGGAAATGAGTTTTTCCAATGTATCTATTGATTAAGTCATTAAATGCAAATTATACTTGGGGTAAGATGACATCCCAACCTTGTGAATGCTCCTTTGTGAGAAATCTTAGGAGATTCCCCAATGATCTATTCACCACTTCTGTTTGACCATCAGTTTGAGGGTGATATGTTGAACAGTATGTCAGATTTGTACCCAATTTCTTGTGGAGTTTTCTCCAAAAGTGCCCTTGGAATTTAAAATCACTATCTAAAACTATTTTCTTTTGTATCCCATGAATTCTAACAACCTCCTTGAAGAAGGTGTTATGCAATATGAGAAGCATAATTAATGCTCTTGCAAGGGACAAAGTGTGCCATCTTGCTAAACCTGTCCACAATGACAAAAATACTATCAAACCCTTGTTTGGTTCTTGGAAAATGCATAAAAAAATCAATTGATATTTACTCCCATGGTCTAGAAGGTATTGGTAAGGGTTGATATAGTCCTTGGTTTTTGGTTACACCCTTTTCTTGTTGGAATATTGTACAAGTTTTTGGTGACACTAAAATGACCACTCATACCTCCACAATGTTTCTCCTTTATAATTTTTTTCCTCATAGAACATTTAGGAATGAAAAGTTGGGAAACTTTAAAAAAAATTCCATCTTGAATCAGATATTATGTGAAATCAAAATGATATCTGTCATCAAATGTAGTACAAACCTTGTAGGCTTCACCAAAGTCTGAATCATCTATAGAGAGGTGCTTTAAGGAGTCAATTCCCATGCTTGAAAACTAAATTTCTTCCACCAAACCCACTCTTCTACTGAGGGCATCTGCAACTTTGTTTTCTTGTCCTTTCTTATGCTTTATTGTGAAGGTGTAGGACTGTAGTTGTTCCATCCATTTGATGTGTTTCACACTAAGCTTCTCTTGGGAATTCAGAAAAATCAAAGCATCGTTGTAAGTGTAGACAACAAATTCCTTAGGGAGGAGGTAGTGCCTCCATTTCTTGAGATCCTATACTACTGCATATAATTCAAGGTCATAAGTAGAGTACCTCTTCTTAGCATCATTTAACTTTTCAGAGAAGAAGGCTATTGGTTTTCCCTCTTGACTCAAAACAACACCAATTTCCAAGTTACTTGTATTCGTTTCAACAGTAAAGACCATCTTAAAATCAAGTAAAGTCAATATAGGATATTGCGCTACCCTATTCTTCAAATATTGAAAGGCATCATCAACAATCTTAATCCATACAAATTTTGTTTTTCCACCCCCTTTGATTTTATATAACATTGGAGCACACACATGACTAAAGTTTTTGATAAAATTTCTATATAATGTACCAAGACCATGAAAACTTTTCACATCACCTTAGTTCTTAAGAGGTGGCCAATTCACAATTGCTTCCACTTTGCTTGGATCCATTTTCAGAGTTCCATTGGATATGAAAAATCCCAAGAAGGTGAGTTCCTTTGGCATGAATGTGCACTTCTCCAAATTGATGATCAACTTGTGATCATGAAGTCTTCTCAATACCTTCTTGAAGTGATTCAAATAATCTTGTCTACTGCTGCTAAAAATCACAATGTCATCAAGATAAGTAACAAAAAATTTGCCAATAAAATTAGAAAAATCTCATTTGTGAGCCTCATGAATGTGCTTGGGGTATTTCTTAGCCCAAATGGCATTACAAGACATTAATATAAGCCTTAATTGTTATTAAAGGAAGTCTTCCACTCATCCCCTGGCCTTATTCTGATTTGATGGTAACCAAATTTAAGATCTATCTTGGAAAAGCAACAAGCATTTCCAAGTTGGTCCAATAAGTCTTCTTTTCTTGGAGTACAAAACCTATATCTGATTTTAATCTTATTTATGGCTCTACTACTAGCGCAATGCTTCCATTTCACATCCCTTTTAGGTGCTAGGACTGATGGAACAACATAAGGACTTAAACTCTTTTGTATCAATCCTTTTTCTAGCATCTCTCTAACTTGTCTTGAGATATCCATATTCTGGATTAGGGGTTAACTTGTAGGGAGCCTTATTAGGTAGAGAAGCACGAGGCATAAGGTCTATTTGGTGAGTGATGTCTCTCAAGGGTGGGAGTGCAGAGGGCAGTTCCTTTATAGTCACAACACTGCATTTGTCTAGCAGTCCCTTGACTTCACTTGGTATAGGTTTTGTTTTGTTAGGGACTTCATTGTCTTTGGGTTTTAAGACCAACACATACCATTCACTATCTGATTCTCTTAATTTCCTTTCCATTTCCTTCCTACCAATGATTACAATAGTATGCTCTTTACTTTGTTTTTGATCAAAAAAGGGTTTCATGGTGTAGGAGTTTCCATCCTTTACAATGGTATAAGTATTTTTTCTGCAGTTATGTGTGGCATCCACATCGTACTGCCAAGGCATTCCTAACAAGACATAGAAATAATCCATTTCTATGACATCACACATGAATTTATCCTTGTAATCACCTAAGGAGAGCTCCACTAATATTTGTTCAGTCACCAAGATTTTTTTTCATTTGGTAAGCCATGATACATGATAAGGACAAGGATCAGGGACCTTATTTAAATTTAACTTTTGTACCATTTCCTTAGAAACCATATTTTTAATTGAACCAGAATCAATAAGAAAGTTACATACCTTTCCTTCACACTTTATCTTTGTCCTAAAAAAGTTCTTTCTTTGTGATGGCTCCACAGTTTGTGGTACTTGCAGAAATGTTTGTCTCATCATCAAATTTACTCTCTCTTCTAGATATATATCTCTGTGATTGGAGTTGTTACCTTGTGTGTCTTCATTAATTAATTGTGCCCTTCTTTCTCCCTGATTATTGTACCCTTTATCAGGACATCTTCCAGCATGGTGTCCTAGTTGATTATAGTTTTAACATATTAAGGTACTATTTCCCCTTCTTCTACCAAAGGGTCTCCTACCTCTGAAGTTTCCTCTTGTATTGGTCTCACTTCTCTTTGACTGGTTTTGATCAAATTGTTTATTATTGCTGCTTCTAGACTGTCCTCTATTCCATGAATTTCCTCTTCCTATGAAATTCTTGTTGTATTTGTTGTTTCCTCTACCCCTATTTCCTTGTTCTTGTTTTCTCTTGAACTTTTATTCTACCTTTAATGCCAATTAAAAGTATTGTTGGACTGTGGTAGGATTGGTTAGGCTTATTTCATCTTGAATTGAAATCTTCAAGCCTTGCATATATCTTGCAAGCTTCACACATTGTGGCTCTACCATCTTGGACTTCATGACAAGCCTTTGGAACTCTTCAGTATATGTTGAGACAACCATCTCCTTTTGACTCAAACTCATTCCCCTTTTATGGAGTTGGTTGGACTTCATAGTCCTCATGGACATATGATCCCTTGATTATGCTCACCATATTGTTCCAAGTCATGAATTGTTGTTTTCCACTCTTCACCTTGTCATCTAGAGTGAACTTCCACCATGTGAGTGCAAAGCCCTTTAGCCTTGACTTAGCAATCTTTATCCTATGATTCTCAGGGATATCTTTACAATCAAGGAAAATTGAGAGGGCATCCACCCAATCCATAGCAGAATTTGGTTCCATATTCCCATAATATGTAGGAAAATAAAGGTTAGCATCCATGGTTATCCTCTCCATAGATTTTAGAGTCTTCACTAGTAGCCTTTGATCCTCAGCAACTTCCTCTTCTTCCTGTTGAAGGGGTTCTTCCTCACTCCCTTCCTCAACATCCTCAAAGTTTCCACTACTCTTCTTGTGAATCTCTTCCTTAAGCTTTTCCATCTCTTGCCTCATTAGTTGCATCTCTGTGTCTCTTTGTTCATATTTTTTTGATTTTTTTCCCTCAAGTACAATCTCTGCATTGGTGATCCTTGTGGAAAACCCACCACTTTCATCTCTCGACATCCTGTTAAAAAAATCTCTAACCTAAGGATCTTAGGTGCTTTGATACCACTTATTGCAAGTGTCAAGGGTAGACTAGAGCCAAGGACAAAATATCTTAACTCTCTATGTAGAGTAACATTCCCTAACTCTCACACCTTCATAAGTTGTCATAAACACAAAAACAATACCCCCATGAACCACCAAGTTTCAAACAAGAAGGAATGAATCAACCATGGTGTGGTCCACTAAGACTCAAGTCCCAAAGTTTAATACATAGTTGAATATAAGGATCATAGACCATTACAAGGAACAATGGGGGTCTTATACATGAAAGGGAGTTTGAATTGAAATTTCTATATGCACTCAATTATACTGGTTGCAAAGTTAGAGTGTATTTTCTGAACTAGCCTGTCAATGTGCTACTAGCCCTATTTGGATTGAACAGACAATATAACTTTGAAAACCCCCAAATGAATTGAAGACTTAATCAAAAAATAAAATACCCTTTTTGAAAATAGGTCCACACCAGGAGCACCAAGGTTTGAATGTTTAAACCAGACAGAAGGATTGGAGGTCAAGTACTGAACTAGAGGGCTAATTAGGTCTCCAATTTTGAAGGAAGTACTAACTCCTAAGAGTTTCTCTCTCTAAAACCAATTGGAACTTCTAGGGGATGTTAAAAAACATCAAATCCATAATTTGAGGCCTTGGTGCTCAATTCTCTAAAAGTTATACACCACTATGTATATTCAAAATGGTGCATACATGAAGATATACACATATGGCTCAATCATACAGCCATATCCCTGCAAAAACATACAAAGCACTTGAAGAATCTTAAAATGAATATTACAAGGAAGAATTCCACCAAAGGTTGTCAAATTACCATGATGGAAATGCTTGAAAATGATGAAACAATGTGAAACCCTGATTAAAGAGTCAAAACCAGAGTGGTAGACACAAAAATAGTAATAAATTGAGTTGTAGGAAGGCTTTCTTCACCAGACCAAGTGCATTAGGAAGATAATGCATATGGAAGTTTGATCATATAGGTGGTGTGTAGATCATAAGTTGTACATTTTTTTACAGTTATCTATAACAACCAAAATATAGGAAAATAATTTTTTATTTATTGATTGAAAAGCCAAAAAAAAATGTCTCACCTTCCACCCGCCTGATTGGGCTATGAAGGCCATCCCCACTGTTTTAAAATAGTTTTTCAAACATCCTAGCCATTAGGGGAAGAGTTACATTCAAATTTTGAAGTTTTCAAACATAAGCAAAGTTGCTAAGCAACATTTGTACTTTTGCTTCTAATGAGTGACATTGCTCATTTGAAGACCTAGGTCCCTAATAGGAACCAAATTTTTTATAAAACCATCCTATAGACTAAAATATCCTATAATAAATGACTTATTAGATCCCTTGACCATAGTTGACCAAGTGGCTTATATGTTCCAAATCTTGAAACTATGTCTAACAATTGGATCACAACAATATACTACCTCTAAAGTTCTAAACCCAAATGTCTTGGACTCTTGAGATCCAAGGGTGTTATTCGATGCAAAGTGAGTAGTAGGAAGCCTCCAAATGACTCAAATAGGGAAATGCACCCTAAAAATCCAACTCTCTAGGGCTAAAGTGCTTCACACTTATCAGAAGTGTGGGAAAGGACTTGGTTAAGGTTATCACAACCCCAAAACCCCAAGGGCAACCTAATCGCTAGGTTTCACCAATCCTACAATACCAACTACCAAGAGTGTCTTCACAAGTACTTGACCAAAATTATCAACAATACCCCCAGAGTGACTTATAGGACCAGGGGTGACCTATTCTCATTGGTATGGTCTATTTAGGTCCCTAACAAATATTTCCAATGGTTCTTTCACTCACTTGCAACCCATAAGATATAGTTGCTTCACAAACCCAAGACTAGGCTTGTAGCCTTTTCCTGAAGGAAAATTGACCTTAAATGAGATTCTTTCACATAAACCCATGACAAAATTAAGGATTTAGACACCCTTTTATGGCCTAGGACTTTGGACTCAAACCCTAGAACATGGAAGTGAGAAAGAGACAGGGTGACACACCAAATTGCTTATGGAATTAGGGCTAATTAGGCCTCTATTTATATTAAAAGTGCCTTTTGAATGCATCCAATTACCAAAATTATTATTGGATCATGTGAGGGTGTGTACAAGGGTCTCCTCCACTGATTTAGGGCCTCTGATCAATCCCCAAATGAGAGTTATGATTTTTGTCCTAATTCTGGATTGGTGCATACATAGTGATATACACCTAGGGCATCATTGTAACTCCATCTCCCTGTAGTTTGGAGAGCCTATTTTGAAAATTATTAAAGAGAATCATATAAACATTCTTTCCACCAAGGTTCATTGAAGTCCCATGGTGGAAAGAGGAATTACACTCAATTTTCTTAGAAACCCTGATTTAGGGCCTACAAACCAGGTAGTTAGATTGCAAATTCAATATCTTTTAAATTATGATTGATCAACACATGAAACCAAAATGAAATGGAAGAAGGTTCACAATAAAAAATCTTGGTGTTAGATTTTCATGCCCTCCTATCCGTACCAATCCGTATAGATTGATTGTTCTCAGGATTTGCAGAGAAATGGATATATTTTATTGATTTCAAAATGCCAAATTACATCATTAGCCTACCACCTTCTTGAAAGGGATCTTTTAGGAACTCCCAAAAGTTACATAACATATTTGAACTAATTTATCCATTTGGGAGTTGTTTTACAAAAAGTTGTCAATTTTGCTCAAAAGTTGCTTGACAACTTTTGAGCAACTTTTGCAAATTTGCAAGTTTGGTGACAAAAATTGGTCTCAATGTTATTTTTGTGATCCCTAGTGGAACCAAAAATGAAAAACCTAAAAAAAAACTATTTCTATGGTTTTGGACCATTAATGACCAATAGTTAACCAAGGGCTCATAAGGTGCCAAACTTGGAACTATGGCCTTACAAGGTGGTCCAATGATTAACCCAATGTCTAATGATAACTATAGGCCTCTTAGGAACTTAATGGAACCCCAAGGTTCCATAGGGCCACTTGGTTCATTTAGGGTGCTCCTACACCATTATTAATGTCTTCAAGATATGTCAGAATTCTTCAATCTTCACTTCGAAGGGGGTTCTCCTGCACCATACTCCCCATGAGATTTAGAGCTCAAGTTCCCACTTGAGTTGAGGAGATCCAAAGTGGAACCATGTGCTTTAATCTGATCCAGTTTCATCCAAGTGTCATCTATAGCTAGAAGTCCCTTCCACTTTACCAAATACTTCATATATGTTTGAATCCTATGTTGGAAATAATCAAGACTAGCCAAGTTACTGAGAGGGGAGGGGTGAATCAGTAACTTTTAAAACTTTAAATCATTTCTGCACTTGTATATACTTGACCATTCATTTATCTAATCTACTGCAAG
>MU227058.1:1422512-1437757 GCA_018584345.1 Thuja plicata
TAGCTTGGAACTCGGTAGCCGTTGGTGACTCAGTAGATATAGTGTCACTCGGTAACCGCTGGTGACTCGGTGGAAACTGACTTCTTGGTTGGCTTCAACTGATGGCTCGGTAGTTATGGTGAAGCTCAGTGACTACTGTCTACTCAGTTTGAACTGTTTAACTGCTAAGCATTACAAGGTGATTACTGAATGCTCGGTATAAGCTGTGGACTTAGTGATGAGCTCGGTAAGCATTCAGAATCAAATAAGTGTTTTCACTGATGACAAATATAACATAATTCCAACATCCTAGTCTTCTTTGACACCTTAGATGCAAGGATCTTGTCCAAATGAATGGATAGGCTAGGTGGTAGAGATAGAGAGAGAGAGAGAGCACAACAAGAAGTGTAGAATTTAGGCCTACCCTTTCCTCAAGTTGGTTAGTGTTCCCAACTTCTAAAATCCTTCAATAGGATGTTTGAACTTATCCAAATGTCTTCAAATATCTGAATCCCTTCCACACAAGGTGATTCCCTCCTGAATTGTTCCACTTCAGGTCTTCAAGTATTAGAGATAGTCTCTCTAAAAAGTCCCAACATGGACTATTGGTTCAACCAAATATTAGACTCCTACTGAGGGTTGTAACCTTACAATATACTCTGAAGGAATGACTTTCAACAATCACTTAGCCTCTAAAAAACCCTTAACATGAAAATATTAGTTATAGACCTTGATTCTACTAGGTCTCCAAAAAATATTTCTTCTCTCAACATAGGCAGTGAACATGGGACAAATCCTATTCAGTACTTGTTTTAGGATCCTCCAACATGACCCTTACAAATCCCAAAGTATCAAACACCAACCCTACTCCTGCACCCTCAAACTGTCACATAGATACTCTAGCCTAATTGATCATTTTAGACTAGGGCCTAATGGAATGGTTCAAAGATGGGTACATAGACTTCAGGAAGACACTTGGTGGTTTTCTATAAACTTCAAATGATTGGAAACATTCAACAACTTGGACCCATCACACTCCTCAACTGCTACTGCATGCTAACTTTTCCTTCATTGGCTAAATACATGAGTGATATTTACCCTAGGGCATCAACACAAAAGAACCTAATGAATTCCCACACACTTGAGCCTTTGGAGTATTAATATAAATTTCCTTAACTTGTATTTCATCAAGTGACATCTAATTCCAATGGCAAAAACAAAACTTAGGGCCACATCTTCATTGCGAACCCCAATTACTAAGGGTTTCAGACATGTGGTGACAGAAATCTCTCTAACTTGCACAAAGCAATACCAAATTAACTCAAATAAAATGAAAAATAAACTAGATTCATCCTACAACATGGAAATAGAAATTGATCTGAAGATTCAATCCCTACATGGCTGTATAATCTAGAAATGCACAGAAAACTATGATTTTTTCATTTAAATTTTCTTCAAATTTTTTTATTTAGAAAATCTCAATCTGATAGGATTCCTACATCCTAAATACATATTCTCAACTTATCCAGCCAATTCAAATATGGTTGTGACTGTTGGAAATAGAAATGAAACTTCTCGATCAACTTTTTGAAAAGTTACTTGAGCAACTTTTACAAGATTGACAACATTTTGTCAATTGTTAACAACAATGTATTTTTGCATCCCATTAAGTTGGGAATGACCCAAGACACCTAAGAATGATGAAACATGTACAAATTAGATCTTAGAAATCCCTTTCCAACCTATAAGACAGAAATCATAAAAAACTCCTAAAGAATGTCCAGTGAACTAAGGAATCCTCTACTTTATAGATGCAATAGAAGATCCTTGTCCACACAAGATGGAAAAAATACACATACTAGGATAGTTGAAAGACTTATCCATTATTATAAATGAAAACCAAAACATCAAAAGATGATAGATGACTTAGGTGCCATGCACCATGCTACCCAGGACAAAAAAAACTCAATTCCCATTAAGTTGGATAGAAAAAATGTGAATCCATATTTCTCAATGGCCTCCTTGGTCATCCAAGTAGCATCCTCCAGTGAATTATTCTTCAATTGAACCATGTATTCATAGTAAGTCTTCCTTCTAGTTTGTTTAGACACCCTTGTTTCCAAAATGCAGTCAATCTCCAAAGGAGTAGACTTAGGAAGATCTTTCAATAGCTCCTCTTGTTGAGAGCTTGACTCACCTGAAAAAAACACATCATCTACAACACCCTTATAAGCATAGAGGTCAACAATATTAAAAATAGGAGATAAATGTATATGGGTAGGAAAATCAATTTGATAATCATTTGAACCACATTTCTTAAGGATCTTGTAAGGTCCAATTTTCTTCACCATCAACTTAGTGTATCTTTCCTTTCTCAAGTGGACCATGACGAAGTCACCAAACTTGAAATATAGCTCCCTTCTCTTCTTATCAACATAAATTTTATATTTGACAGAGGTATGCTACAGCCTTGACTAAACTTGCTCATGAATATCTTTCATTACTGTCACAAATTAACTGTAAGAGCACTAGGCTTATACATGTCACTGACATCCCTTAATTCCAAGACACCCCTTGGGTGCACACCATAAACAATCTAAAAAGGAGTTCTCCCTGTACTTTGGTTAATAGATTCATTATAAGAGAATTTTGCCTGTGCTAGAATGGAATCCCAACTTGAACCATGGTCTTGGGTAAGGCATCTCAACAAATTTCCAAGTGACCAATTAATTACTTTAGTCTGTCCATCAGATTGAGGGTGATATACTGATGAAAAACAAACATTTGTACCCAACTTCTTCCACATGGTCCTCCAAAAGTGACCAATGATTTTAGGATCCATATCTAAAATGATATACATTGGCAAACCATGTAATATGACAAATTCCTTAAAGAACAACCCTACAACATGAGATACATCATGTGTGGTCCTACATGGAATAAAGTGAGCCATTTTGGAGAATCTATCAAAAACCACAAAAAAAATTTCATGACCAACCTTTGTCTTGGGAAGTCAAAGGACAAAGTCCATGCTAATAAAGTCCCAGGGTTTGGAAGGAATGGGTAATGGAGTATAAAGCCTTGCATTGGAAGTATGACCTTTAGATCTTTGAAAAACCAAACAATTTTCAAAAAACCTTCTAACATCAGTCTACAACTGTGGCCAAAAGTAGAAACTTCTAACCAACTCCATGTTTTATTCCCCCCAAAATGCTTTACAAGACTACCACAATGCTTCTCTTTTACAACATTTTCCCTCATATAACTTTTAGGGACACAAAGTAACCCTCCTTTAAACAATTTACCATCTTGGAGTAGAAATTTAGAGAACTTAGTATGGTACCTTTCAGTCATCTCCACACAAACCTTATAAATTTCCTTGAAGTCTTCATCATCTGCATACATAGATTTCATAGTTGAGATCCCCGCACTTTCTAATTTCATACTTTGAACTGTTAGATTCCTCCTACTTAAGGCATCAACAACCTTATTAACAATTCCCTTTTTATGCTTAATAGTAAAAGTATATGATTGCAAAAATTCTACCCATTTAACATGTCTATGATGAATCTTCTCTTTCCTGTTGAAGAAACTAAGTGCCTAATTATTTGTGAAGACAATAAATTATTGAGACAACAAGTAGTGGCACCATTTTCTCAAATATTTAACCATAACATATAGTTCAAGGTCATAGGTGGAGTAATTTTGCTTGGCTTCATTCAATTTTTCACTGAAGAAAGAAATTGGCCTTCAATCTTGGCTAAGGACACCCCCAATAGCCTTATTTTTTATTAAGTAGAATAGGTTTTAAAGGGTGCCTGAAACCCATTACATAGATCAAGATAGGAACTTACGCCCAGACAAAAAACAATAGGACCAAAAAGCGAGACAGGCCACAACCAAGGGCACGACTTAAAATAGAACAAAAACTAAACTGTTGAAAAGAAAACATCACATAGGGACATCCAAAAGAGCCAGGGAAAATAGTCAGGAGATATTCCTAAGAAGGCTAGCCTCTTTGGACTCGAGTATCTCCATCTTTGCAGTAGCTTCCTTTATCTTGTGGAGATCCATTGGTTCATCGTGCTCTTTCTTCTTCTTTGAACTGGCCCTAGTCCTCTTTCTAGGTCCCTCTTCATGCTTCTGCTCTTTTTCCTCACTAGTTTTGGCCACGTCTATTCCCTAAGGTTTTTATTCCATTTTTTTATGAGAATCTTGATATGATCATTGGAGGCTTTCGGGATGTTGAAGCTCCGCTCCGTGATGCTTTTAAGAGTCGCCTCAAAACTCAGCATTTGTTTCTCCATCATTCTTACCCTAGTTTACAACCTCTTCTATTTCTTAGAAACACTATCACCATTATTGTTGTGTGTCCCATTAAATCTATTCTTGAGCTCTCCTACTTCATGAAATAACCATTTGATAGACCTGTAGTTGTTTAACATGCTATTCCTAGCATTGTTGGGAAGGTTGAGCTCGATTTCCTTCCTGTTATCACTGAGAACCACCATAGCTAGGTCAATCAACTCCTCCATCTGAATCCTACCATCCTCACCTTTGATAACTTTGGGATTAATGACTTCCCTAGTTATCCCCATTTTGGCAGTCTTAACATCAAATTTATGCCACACCATCTTCCTCCCCTTTTCTGAGACATAGCAACAATATTCATTGTCTTAACCTTTCTCTTTCACTGAGTTGTGGGGGTTGGAGAATTGGGGAGAGGTATTTTCCTAGTTATTACCATCCTGCTTTTCCTGGAGGTTTTCTTGTTCCTTGTAAGGAGAGCCAGGGGTGTTTCTATGAATCTTGTCGTTAGGAGTCTTTCATCTTGTGCTTTCTCCCATGTTCTTTCTCTTTTTATTTTGGTACTTCACCATCAGTCTCCTTTTTATTTTTACCCTTTCCACAAGATATCTCTTTCTCTTCATCTATTTTCATCCCTTCCTCATTGTCATTATACTCCTCCTTAGAAGTGATCACAGCAGTCGTATGTTTCTTGGAGGGTGTCACCGCTTTCTATTTTTTGACAGTGTGTATACTGGTCATTCTCTTCTTAGAAGAGGAGACTAGATTCTTCTTCTTAGTGTCACAATCCTCCTAATCCTCCAAGTGTAAACCCTCGCTATCTTTCGTATCTGAGGGAAAATAATCAGATCTAGAGAGAGCCATTCTCCCCTCTTTATCAGGGACCTCCTTCCCCATAATTTGGGCTTTAAAGTACTTATAAATCAGGATTAAAATCCCCTTATGCAAAGATATATTTGCAATAGACTTGTCCCTATAACCATTAATATTTTCATTGATAGAAGCATATAAGTAGAATGGGATAGAAACCTGCATACCATGTCTAAAGTCATTCATGAGGACAAATTGATAGGTTCTAATCCTATCAAATCTGCTATCTAGCATGACATAAGAGATGATGGACCTTAGGACGAATCTCAAAAAGATTTTGATCCCTTCTGGTTGATAATAAGTTCCAACTTTGATGAGCACTTTCTTCTCTTCCTCGTCCCTCACAAAGTCATTGACCGCATAGTCCAAAATTTTATGATCCCTATAAAATTTCTTATCCATAATGGGGATGCTAGTAATAGTGGAGAAAATTTCCTCAGTGACGATAAATTCCCTCCCATCAATCACCAAACTGCCCTCATCCTAGCTTTTCACAAACATTTTGGTCACCAATGACTTGCCACCATGTATCCTTTCTATAAAATTTGAAATTCCCCCTTTCTGTAGGAAATTCCAAAGCTTAGTCCATCTCCCCCATTTCTCACTGTCATCAGAGGGATCCCTTCTATGTCTTTCACCACCCATTGCAAGATTATGGCTCAATCTAGCATTATGGTGATTCAGCTTACAACTCAACATACACTCTCTCGCTAAAGTTTTCCAGATTGTTCTACTGATATGCCTAAAAAAGTAGTTTGTAACTTTGTGAATGGGCACCCATAAAGCATGCGAATGGGACTTGGAGTCATTACCCTTCTTTCCAATCTCATAATTCCCATTTATGGGAAAACCGTTATGAAACACAACATTAACTTTCATGATTTATAATTTTCATTCCCTCCTTTTCCTGGATTATATCAAACTCGAATAAATCCTTCACCTCATGTGGGAGGTCTCCTCCATTAAGCCATCTGACCAGAGTGTCACTTTTTATAGAAAATTTGGTGCACCAGTTAGCAACCTGGTTGGCCTCCCTCTACACGTGGGATATGTGTATCCTCTCAAAGGTATTCAAGAGGTTACGAGTTTCTTCAATCATATTATCTATAGTCCAAGATGGTGGGTGTAAATTGTTAAGACAATTTTTAATGTTGCTAGAGTCTCCTTCTAAACAAAGGTTTTTGATCCCAATCTCATGGGATAATTTTGTTACTTGGAGGGCCGCATTGGCTTCTGCAAAATTATTGGTTTGGGTGCGAATAGCCTTGTTACTCGCATCACATTCTACCACAAATACCTTATGAAAATCAAGTGAAACAAGGACTGGTTATTTTATGATTTTCTTCTTTAGGACTTCAAATGAGTCATTTGCTTCACTAGTCCACACAAAGATACATTTCCTACCACCTTTAATTGTATTGATTATAGGAGCACAAATACCATTGAAATTTTTGATAAATTTCCTATTAAAACTATGTAGACCATGAAAACTTTTACCTCTGATGCTGAAGTAGGTGGTGGCCAATTAAGGATAGCCTCTACATTAGGGGATCCATTTTCAAAATGCCTTTTGATATCACAAATCCCAATAACACTAGTTCTTCCTACAAAAATGAACACTTGTCAAGTTTTATCTTCAAACTTTCTTCATGGAGTTTCTTAAGGACCAAATCAATTATATGTAGATGCTCTTCCCTACTGCTACTAAAAATCAGTATGTCATCTAGATAGAATACTATAAATTTGTGAAGAAAAGGCTTCAAATCTTCAATCATCAAGCATGTAAATGTGCTTGGGGCATTGGATAAGCCAAAAGGCATGAGTACCCATTCAAACAAGCCCTCATTACTCTTAAATGTTGAATTCCATTCATCCCCATCTCTAATCCTTATCTGGTGATAACCTCTTTTTAAATCAATTTTAGAATAGTACTTGGCCCCTCCTAAGAAATCCATATGGTCCCCCATTCTTGGCATTGGGAATTGGTATCTACTAATGATCCTATTGATTTCCCTGGAGTCAGTGTACAATCTCCTAGTGCCCTCCTTTTTAGGTGCAAGGATTGAAGGTACAGAATAGGGACTTATACTTTGTCTAATGAATCCTTTCTCCAAGAGACCTTGTATTTGTCTAGCCACTTTTGCACTTTTTATGGTGTAATCTTATAGGAAGTGTTGTGGGTCCACAACACACACCCCATTTTTTTTTGGTCCTCTGATTATGGGGACCCCCCTTATTTTTGTCCTTTTTCTTTAGGTCGTGTCTGCCCCTTGCGTCGAATCCAGTTAGCCCTCAAAGAAATTTGCTTAAACCAAGAGAGAAGGAAGGAGAGAGCCTTTTTTATTCCTTTTGGCCATTTTGGCATTTTAGAGGACTTAGGTACTCCAAAACACCGACATGGCTGAAAGGCCAAAAACCCGGCCCTTTCAATGTTTTCAGCCTCCAAAAACCATGAAAGGCCGAAGGTACCTTCTCTCTGAAATGTTCGGTCTTTCAAATTTTGAAATCCCTGAAATAGATGACATCAGCTCGTGAGTTATAAATAGGAGAGGCCTTCATAGTTTAAGTCACTTGTCAATTTTATTTCTACCTGTGATTTTGTCTGCTCCTCCTTGTTGACTTCTTGCATTCTTGAGCTGTCTGGTGTCCTCCCGCTCCTAGTTCTTTCAAGGTAAGTTCTTCTTGCCTGCCCTAGTTTTGTGTTTTTAGGTCTTGATCTAGGGTTTGTCTCTGCTCTTAGTTCCTATCCATCCTAGGGCACCTTGTTTCTTGGTGTCATCAGGCCTTTGTGCCTTTGTGTTTTGACAGGGACATCCCTCCCTATTGGGGCTAGGGTTTTCTAGTTTCCCTTTGGTCTTAGTTTTTAGGTTTTTTTTTTGTTTCATCGGTCGTGACCCTTGCCGTAGGTTTTCGGCCTCCAAAAGGATGAAAATGAATCTCTAAACTTTTGGCCTAAGTGTCGTTTTAGACTTGTCAGCCTTTCGGACCTCCAAAAGGTCTAAAAGGCCGAAAGGTTTGAAAAGGCTGAAAGAATCCTCCTTGCAACATTTAGTTCAGCCTTTCGGGGTTCCTCAACAGTTTTAGACTTTTGACATCCACAAACAAACACTTTGCAATTTTGGATCCCAAAAGGTCCGACCGAAAAATAACTCTTTTTCGCAGGCCGAGAGTGCAAAAATTTGCACTTAGATGTTTAAACAACTCTCTTTTTTTTTTGCTTTCCTAGTTTATATTGTTTTTTTTTTTTCTGTTCAATAAGCTACTAATTACTTGTTTTTATTATAGGAATGATTGAACCAAAGATAACCTCTCTGATGAAGTATCAATATAAAGGGAATACCCCAATTTCTAAAGTGGGGAACAAGCATAGTGAGATAAAAGATACCAACATAAAAAATGTAGACTGGAATGAGTTCCTAACTCAGTGTTCTCAGCCAACAAATAGATCTGATGATTGCACCGCATTGGTCCTAAGTGGGTTTGTAAACATAACCGCACACCCAGTAGCTATCTCATCTTCAAAGCTGATCATCACCCTGGCTCATCACTATGACTTAGATAAAAGGGTGTTTGTAAACACAGAGGGTCAGGTGGTACTGGATATAAGGTCGGATGTCATTGAAGATGTCTTCCACCTTCACAAGGGCATAGACAAGTTCTATGACTTCCATATTGGAAAAGGGACCAAGTGGTTTAGAAATAGAGAGCAGGCAATAAATGAGATGATGAACAATGATTACCTCAAGCAACCTCTTCCGAAGAAAAAGTTGGACAAGATAGACCTTCGAAGAGGCTATATGAAAGATGATATCCAAGCAGCCATAACATTGATAAGCTAGGTTTATAGGTTACCTCAATCCACTCAACTCTATCACTGGATGATCCTGTTGATAGAAAGAATCTAGGAACAAAAGGCAAGATTTAACTGGGGCACTATTATTAGTGACAATTTGGACAAGTAATTGACAATAGTAAAACAAAATCCTAAGTTCTACATGAACACTTACGTGGTTTACTTACTAGTAGCACATGCAGATTATCCAGGCCTTACCAAGAAGGGGAGTCTAAATGATGCAAATGCATAGCCCCACATTGTATACCCACAACTGATAAAAAGGGTGCACATGCCAGAAGATTCCCTTGACTATAGGATAGTTAACGATGCATTCATATTTGTAGTCATTCGATCCATTGAAGGTGACTTTGCTAAGAGGATGTCAGAGGAGGCTACTGCTAAAGTAAGGGCCATTGGGGCCTATTTTATCCAATTTAGGACTTTCACATACATTCAGATAGCTGGGTCAACCTTGCAACCAAAGAAGCTGCCTAGGTATCCATCTGATTGGATAATTATATTGGAGATGGCTAGACAGCCCGTAGATGCATACGAGCACATAAAACATAAAAAGAAGCACTGTTGGGACTTTCCCATCTCTTTGGGACCATATGCACTGCAACACATGAAATTTTTCAAATCCTTGGCTTTTGAATGGGATGATTGTCCCTTGCAACTCTATAAAATAGTGCGAGCCTATTTTGACCCCATAGGTACTTATAGCCACATTATTGGCAAATTCTACATACATGAGCCACACTTGGAAGACCACTGGATAAACTACATAGATGATCATGAGGTCAGGATTTGGGACTATTGTAGAATGAACCTTGCTTTGGAAAAAGAGGTATTAAAGGTTCCTATCTCCTCAAAGGTTTGGGAATGTGATTCAGACGAAGTCTTAGAGGACATTTACACAAAAGACAAGGTATATGACCGACCAATCATGAATGTAGAGGTGGACAAGGATCAAAATTATAACATGGACTTCCAGGAGAGGCATGTGATAAAGACCATAATAGCTTGGATCAAGAAGCCACACAAAATGAGTCCAATCCCAGTAAAAACATTGATGGAGCCCTCAAGGAAAATAGAAAAATGGCAAGGGGAGAAGTCCACAGTTCCTAAGTACAAAAAAGCTCCCCCTTAGAAGCTAAGAATTGTATAGAGTCATGAATGACCAGTTGAGTATGGCTCTAATCCTAGGCCCAAGAAGACAAGAATGACAGGCCAGATTGACCCACTAGAAGGTCCATCACAACCCCTATCAGGTGAAGGCCCATCTACCTCTGGCCAATCTCCCCCCACTGCTGAGAAGGGAAAGAAAACATATAAAAGGAAGAAGAGTTCTAAATCTCCATAGTTAGAAATGGTACAAGAAGAGTCTGAGGAAGCAGAAGAAGATGAGCCCCTAGTCTAAAGGATGAGATTGCAAAAAAGGAGAGAAAAGGAGGTTACCAAGAAACATAAAGAAGATCCTAAAGAGAAGGAGAATCCTTTGGATGCCTTAGGATCTGATGAGTTTATGATTTCTGATTTTGAAGGACTTGAAGGCTATTTAGATCACGTCCAAGATGTAGGCACTAGAGCACCATCACTTATCTAGCCATAGGTGACCCTCACTCAACCACCAGTCCAGTTCACCAATCCTTCAGTGGATGTCCCTGCTACACAAGTGAACTCTAGTTCCACTCAAGAGCCTGAGATTTAGGATAGTAGGATAGCCCAAGTCACTACTATGGATAATATAGCAAGGGTAGTACCTATTTCCACTCTGCCACCTCATATCCATACTCCATCGACTTCTCTACCACCTCCAATTCCTACTCCACCACCATTAATTCCAACCCCAACACCTACTACTACACCAAATCCACCCTCCTCTACTACTACCATTCTCCCATCTTCCACTCCAGCCATACCAAAACTTACTCCATCAACATCAATCCCTTCACCATGCTCCACCTAGGTTTCCAAAGAATCCATAAGTATGAAAGGTACATCACCTTTCCAGACCACGCTGGAGGCCATGATTGGTCTTAGGTCAGAAGTACTAATTGACTCTTCTGCAGATGAGGGCCCGGGTAAAGAAGGAGAAAATGTGGTAACTAAACAAGGTGAGGTGGAGGCAGAGAAGGAAGAAGGGGAAATGGATATGGATATAGAGGGGGAGAGAATGAAGGAAGGAGGGAGCGAACAAGAAAGGGGGCAAGAGAAGGAATCAGAGAAAGAAATCACTCTGAGAGTACAAGGTTTAACTTTGATCCTCCAGGTTGCACCATATGAATCTGTAACTACATCTGGAAAACCTACTTGGTTTACCAAGGAGATACAACCCAGGAAGAGAAATTACACCAATGAATTGGATGGAGAAGATACAAATATGACCTCTGTAAAGTAAGCCTTCCACCAAGCAAAAATTGATGTACTGGCAAGAACCATGTCATATGTGACTTAGGACACTAGGGGTCATTGGAAAGTATAGATAGCTATCCCACCCCCGAGAAATTCTCAAACACCTAGCACAATGGAAGATTATACATTTAGGGAGGTGGATCTGGGTGAACCCACCAGAGAAGGGAGCAAGACACTAGCAGCTCTAGGGCTTAAGCATGCTTTGGGGTTCATGAATAAAGATGAAGAGACCATCAAAACCTTAACAGACCAAAATGAAGCTCTAAAAGGATTCATTCAAAAGATGGTGGGTCTTATTGACCCAAATTATTTAGAGGCTTCATTAAAAGCCATGCTAAATAAAAGGGCTACATCGGATTTGCCGGCAGGTTTGACTCCTTTCATCCAGGCAAGTGCTGATTGAAGAAATAACTTTGAACAATTCAGAGAGAAGGCTATCCCATTGGTATTCAGGATGTACCAAACTATATTGGTCGAGGCCAATTTACTAATTGACCTAGTGGAGAATGATGGGGGTATAGATTCAGAAATAGTTAAGTGGCAAGCAGCCCTCCAGGACTTGGAGATAATCCAAGAGCAACGTTTCCAAATCCTGGTGAAGGTCTATGAAGGCGAAGAACTAGAAAAGTTTAAGGAATGGAATGACCAGATGATCAAAACAATTAAGGTTTACAAGAAACACCAGGCCCTCATAGCTGACAAGTGAGAGGAAGTAATAAAATGGATTGAAGATATGGATGTGTTCTTCATAGGGGTCAGCCTTGATGTGTATCGGGATAAAGATAGACAGGCTCTACATCTGTCAAAAGAGGTGGTTCAACAGTTCAAAGATGTTTTGGCAAGAGTTAGCACTAAAGAGTCCCTGCAACAATTATTTTACCTTAAAGAGGAAATACAAAGAATGTCCCAACATGAAGAAGAGATCACGTTCTTCTCTTCTGAATTAACTATCTTCAGAAAGGAGCAAGAACGAAGGGTCGCCAAGATAGAAGGAAAGGAGATAAATTTTGAATAAGTTCAGAAGATAGTACAGAGGCTCCAGAAAACTCACCCAGAGGTCTTTCTTGGATAAAGCTTCAAGGTCCATTTGATAGGTGCACAGGGCAAGATTTTCACACTTAGCTGAATTTCTACTAAGGCATAGTTTTTGGCCTTTCAGCCTCTGACATTTTGACCTTTAGGCCCTGAAATAAGAAACATTTTTTTGGCCTTTCGACCTTCAAAATTTTTGGCCATTTCAGCCTCTTTAAGTTTTTTTGGCCTCTTCAAGTTTTTTTTGGCCTTTCAACCTGTGACAAGTCTGAAGTTTTGGGACTCTTCTAAATTTTGAATGTTGGGAAACACTTAAGAAATTTTAAAGGCATTAAAGTTTCGGGGTAGAGGTCGGGGTCTGAAAATTGGGTGCTTCTAGTGAGGTCACTTTTTTCAACACTAGTTGAACTCTAGATCAGATGAATGGAAAAATTGAGTTCATTTTAGAGGGCCTAAGGGGCTCCCATCAGTTCCCACTACTAGTAACAGCCTCAGATGAAGAATCCAAGAAGAACCACAAGAATCAAGAAGAAGACTCCAAGTTCACAGAAGGAACTTACCTTCTTTCCCTTTCTCTTCTTGGTGGATTTTACCCTCTTTCCATGAGAAAATGGATTGTAAATGGGTTTAATAATCTGTGTGAGTTATATAGTATCAGTTAGCAGTAGTTTCCCTTCAGTAATGTTCTAGTTTTATCTTTTGTTCTTTAGTTTAGACTCTCTGATGCCCTAACTCTGAAAATCAGAGTTGTAGATCAAAACTCTATATATTGTAATAAAAAAGCAATGTTAAAGGCTGACTTTTTAATACAATAAAGATCTACATTGGGTGCTTCATTCATGGTGTGTGAATTACTGCTATCTATGCGAATTTATTGAATGTATGCTTGCATTATTCTTTATTTTCAGAGAGCCCTTTATGTTGTTGTGTTTTAAATTCATGCTACCTTTATTTAGAGTTTGGTATTGTATATCTACCTTGCTGTGACGAATGTGTGGAGGATGTCATCTTTGGGCTTAACGATAAATCCATCTTTTGGGAACGCACGTCTTGGTGGCTTCGTGATTTGATAGATTTTGAATATCTCATACAAGTAAAAACATATCTTTTCTCTAAACGCTTGCATCTGTGGAGTAGTGAATTGTGATGTGGTCTGATTTATGCTTTGTGGGTTGTTCCTAATCTCTCCAGCATTCAATTTGCAAGGAAGGGTTTACAGTGGTTTATGTCTTTAGGATTTCACTTTTCTTTGCAATTTGTTGCATTTCTTGTTACCCTCATCTCTTTAAATTCTGTCTTGAAATTTTGAAAATCATTATTTTAAAAATACAAAAGTTGCATGTTATTCACCATACCCCTACTTGTCAAAATGGAAAATACCAAAAAAAGAAACTAACAATATTTTGTAGTTTGATGTCTTGAATGTACCAGCAAAGGCCTCCTCATGAACAATCACATTTATCTTCAACTGAGTAACTAGGCAGGTTGTGACCCAACCCTAGAGAACCTTGGGAATAACTCTGTTATTCTTTCAAGAGAGGAAATCAAATCTTGAGATCCTAGCAAGTTGACTTGTGTCAAAACAATGCTCAAAAGGAAGGCTTATTAGGTAAGATATCCCCTGGCATTAAGCCAATACAATGAATGATTTCCCTCATAGGTGGCAGAGATTAATTACTACTGTCTGCTATAATTCCCTTGTACTTGTCTAACAAGTTTACTACCTCCTTAGGACCAACACTCCTTAAGGCCTATTGACATGGTTTCCCTTTTCTTTGGAAATTCTCCTTAGGTTTGACTACAATATAAAAGCATGGTACTTTATCTTCCTTAAGGAATTTTAGGAATTATTTCTCTCCTACTATCATGACACTACTAGTTAATACCTTGTCCTTGGTTCCATCTAACAAAGGTGTCATTGTGAAGCTCTCTCTCCCCTTGGTCAAAGTGAACACATTACTCTTAACATTATGTTGGGCATTGGTGTCATATTGTCAAGGTCTCCCTAAAAGGAGATGACAAGAATACATGGCTACCATGGCACACATCACCTTATCCTTATACTCTCCTATTTGAAAATCAACCCAACATTGCTCATTTATTAAAGTTTTTTGTTCTTTACTCAACCAAGAAACTTTGTAAGGAGTTGGGTGTGGTATTATTTTCAATCAAATTTTATTTACCATATTTAATGAATCCAAATTCTCAGTTGAGAAAGAGTCTACAATTACCTTGCATACCTTTCCCTTGACTTTGCATGTAGTCTTGAAGATAAACTTTCTTTGAGGAGACTCCTTGTAGATTGGCATCAAAAGAGATCTGTTGAACATCAGACATTCACCATTCTCTGGATCAACATGCTTGGAATAAGTGGCGGTATGTGTTAGAATTAATATTTTCTTGGTAACTATGTAATTAAATGATATACCAAGGACATGTCATATTATTTGTAATTCCTTTAATAAGGAATTTAGATATTCTTCCTTAAGATGATTCCTACACAAGGCACACACCAAATGTGAATGTGGCACACATAGAGTATGGGAGTTACATGCAAACTCCTCCACTCATCTCTACTTAAGAGATGGTTCTCACACACTTGTTAATGTTCTAGGGTTCTCATAGGGATTCTAAGTTGGATTTCTTCTCTTTTCTCTCATTCTCATTGTTGCAATATTATAATGAGCTTATTTCTCTCATTATTTAGGCTTTGAGCCATATTCATATTGTTCACAAGGGGTTTTTCTTGTTTTTCCCCTTTCAAATCCTTGTGTTCTTGCCTTGGTTCTTGGAGCATTTTGGTGTA
>MU227058.1:1445457-1468248 GCA_018584345.1 Thuja plicata
TCCTCCTTAAGAGGATTCCTACACATGGCACACACCAAATGTGAATGTGGCACACATAGAGTATGGGAGTTACATGCAAACTCCTCCACTCATCTCTACTTAAGAGATGGTTCTCACACACTTCTTTAAATGTTCTAGGGTTCTCGTAGGGATTCTAAGTTGGATTTATTCTCTCTTCTCTCATTCTCATTCTTGCAATATTATATTGAGCTTATTGCTCTCATTCTTTAGGCTTTGAGCCATATTCATATTATTTACAAGGGGTTTTTCTTATTTTTACCCTTTCAAATCCTTATATTCTTTCCTTGGTTCTTGGAGCATTTTGGTGTACTTGTGGTTGATCTATTGAAGGAAAATCTCTCTCTCTCTCTCTCTAAATTTGGTAAATCTTTTCCATTGCATACTCTCTTGGATTCTTTCCCTATCTTTTTCATTTTACTTTATATTTCTAATAGTATGATATGAGGTGGTACTTTGGAAATCTTCTTCATAGGTAATTGTACTCTTCTTTCCCCTTGACTATTTGTACCGGCCTTCTCTAGATAGCTAAATGATTGGTGACCTACTTGGTTGCAAGAAAAACATCTCCCTGTGAACACATCAAATCCCCTTCCTCCAAATCTACCTCTATTATTTGATCTCCTACCTCTAAAGGTACCCCGACTGTTTGGTTCAGTCTCTAACACCTGCTTTCTAGGCTCTCCTTGACTTTTAGGTAAGGTTCCCCAGTTATTGAACCTACCTCTTCCTCTAAAAGAAATACCTCTTCCTGCACTATTCTATTCCCCTCTTCTCTTTTGCTTCTCTTCAATATTGAGAGAAATATCAAAGATCTTATGTACAGACTCCAATGTAACCAAGGTAATTTCATCTTGTATGCTATATTTTAGACAATTTATATACCTAGCAATTTTTTTCTTTTTACTTTCATACATTTTTCTTAAGAGTTAAAGTATGAAATTCTTGGGTATAGGAACTTACATCTAGGTCTTTTTGTTTTAAGTTTTGTAACTTCTTTTGGAGAATTACCTCATAGTCCTTAAGGAAAAACTTCTTTTTGATCTCAGTGCTCATCCTCTTCCATGTAGTGATGGAGTTATTTCTTTCTTCAATCCTCTTATTTTGGAGGAATTTCCACCAACTCAAAGTTGGTCCTTTCAATCTGGTTTTTTCTATCTTAACCCTCTGGTTTGCAAGTACATCTTCACATTCAAAATGACTCTCAAGAGACTCCAGCTAGTCCATGCATTCATCAGGTTCTAACTTACCATAGAACATAGGTAGATCCACACTCTCCTTATTTCCTACCCTTTCTAGGGCTAAAAGGATGACCCTTTGGTTTTCAGACACATAGCATTGTTCAGGATTTCTCTCATCCTCCTCTTCTTATTCCTCTGACTCTTCATTCTCTCCTCTATGTACTTGTCCTTTTATTTTTTTCTATTTCCCTCTTCTTGGTTCTATTCTCTTCTCTGACTTCTCTTCTTTCATCCATCTTCTCCTTTACTATCTTGGCTAGTTCCACATTAGTTATCCTCAAAGGGATTTTCCTATCTCCCTCATCTCCTTCAGACATGATTTTTTCTTGTTTGCTTCCCAAACAGAGTCTTGGTGGCTTTGATACCACTTGGTGCGGCATGCACAACAAGAAGTGTAGAATTTAGGCCTACCCTTTCCACAAGTTTTTTAGTGTTTGAAACTTCTACAATCCTTCAATAGGATGTTTGAACTTATCCAAATGTCTTCAAATCTTTGAATCCCTTCCACACAAGGTGATTCCCTACTGACTTGTTCAACTTCAAGTCTTCAAGTTTTAGAGACAGTATCTCTAAACAAGTCCCAACATGGACTATTGGTTCAACCCAATCTAAGAATCCTACTTAGGGTTGTAACCTTACAATATACTCCTAAGGATTGAATTTCAATAATCACTTAGCCTCTACAAAACCCTTAACATGAAAATCTCAATTTTAGACCTTGATTCTATTAGGTCTCCAAAAAGTGTTTCTTCTCTCAACTTAGGTAGTGAACATGGGAAAAATCCTATTCAATAATTTTTTTAGAATCCTCCAACATGACCCTTACAAACCCCAAATTATCAGGCACCAACCCTACTCCTATACCCTTAAACTATCATAGAGACACTCTAGCCTAATTGATCAATTTAGACTAGGGCCTGATGGAATGGTTCAAAGATGGGCACATATACTTGAGGCAGATACTTGGTGGTCTTATACTAAATTCAAATAATTGGAAACATTCAAAAACTTGGACCCATAACACTCCTCAACTTCTTCTACATGCTAACTTGTCCTTCACTGGCTAAATACATGAGTGATATTTAGCCCAGGGAATCAACACAGAAGCACCTGATGAACTCCCAGACACCTGAGCCTTTTGAGTATTAATGTACATTTTCTAACTTATCTTTGACCAAGAGACATTTAATTCCAATGGTGAAAACACAAGTTAGGGCCACATCTTCAATCCAAACCCCAATTACTGAGGGTTTCAAACCTGTGGTGACATAAATCTCTCTAACTTGCATAATTCAATAACAAATTAAATCAAATTAAATGCAACAAAAACTATATTCATCCTAAAACATGGAAATATCAATTGATCTAAATATTGAATCTGTACATGACCGTACAATGTGGAAATGCTCTAAAAATGTAGTTTTTTCATTAAATTTTGCTTCAAAATGTGTTTTTCTAGAACCTCTAAATATGAAAGGCTTCCTACATCCTAAACACATCTTCTCAACTAATCCATCCAATTCAAATATGGTTATGACCATTGGAAACATAAATGCAACTTCTCGAGCAACTTTTACAAGATTGACAACATTTTGTCAATTGTTAACAACAATGTGATTTTTGCATCCTATGAAGTTGGGAATGACCCAAGACACCTAGGAATCATGAGGCATATCAAAATAAGACCTTAGAAATTCCTTAGTAACCTATTAGATAGAAATTAGAAAAAATTCGTAAAGCATGTCCAGTGAACTAAGGAATCCTCTGATTTATAGATGCACCAGAAGATCCTTGTCCACACAAGATGGACCAAACACACTTACTAGGATAGTTAAAATACTTATCCATTATTAAAAATGAAACAAAAACATCAAAAGATGATAGATGAATTAGGTTCCCTATACCAGAGAGAGAGAGAGAGATAGAGAGGATTTCAGGTGTAGAACTCCTTGATACTCATTCTATTTTTGATTGGTGTACTTCATCATTGTCACAATGGGGGGATTGTGAAGAAATTATATTTTTTAATTAGTATATACAAGGAAAAACATGATACACACCATCAGTTTATACTACACCAATAGATAGGGCACAAAACTACCCGACACCAAGGTTACTGATACTACCAAGTAAAAAGCATCCCGACAAACATTATTTAGTGTTACCCAATAAAAAAAAGGACAAGGGAACCCAACGAGTAACCAACAATGCAACCTGAAGAAATAGTAAAGAGTGGAACATGACAAATGAAGGGAACCTGATAATCAGTTCAAAGAAGGAACATCGACAGACTTTTAGTTCACACTGATGATCAAGAACCGATAGTCAGTTACATCCAGCAAAAAGTGGATCTGACTTTCCATGTCAAATAAATCACTGAAGTTTTATAATTATCTTATTGATTTGTTTTAAATCCATTACATGTGGAGAAAGAAATGTAATTATTGTTGTTTTTATGAGTTTAACTAATTTAAAACATGTAAACTAAAGGATCAAGGTCAAGTTGTATACCTTGGATCTAGAGTTAACATTGTAATGCGTGATTCTAAAATAGGTCAAATACTTGTATAAATAGATGCTCAATCAATTGTGAACATGTTGTTTGATGATGATTGTAGCCACTAAGACTGTCTAAGGATGAGACAAGAGAATTCATGCAACAACATAGACAAAGATCAAATCAGTTTTCAAGAACAAAACACAGGCTACCGAGGAGCAAGAAAAGGTATTAATCAATCACTATATGTGATGTTCATATACTATGATCTTTAAAGGATCTATAATCAGAAATTATAGATTGCATACAGTCAGGTCAAACATATTTTACACATTCTAACAAGTGGGGTACACTTATGAAATCCTTTTGAGGAAGGTGGACTTAACAATCCTATTGTAAATCTCTCAACTGAGTGACACTTCATTAGTGTTGTTAAAAGCTACTAATAGAGTAGATCCTAATAGGTATCCACATTAATACTCCTAACAGGGTAGATCATTAGAAGTGATCAATTGTAATCCTTTACCAACTCCCTTCCATTCTGCAGATAGTAAAGTTTTGTGGGTGCCATCCACACTGCAGTTTTTACTTCCTAACATGAGTTTTCTGTGATATCATATCTTGTGTTATGTGTCTATTACTTTCATGAATGTTTCTATGAATGTTGCATAAAATTAAGATTATGAATTAATGCTACATGCATAAGAAAGAACATCAGATATGGTTGGTAATACAGTAAAGATTGATTACTAATGATGAAAGGTGAAAAGTGTTAAAAGTTTTGGAGGTACTGATTCACCCGTCCCCTCTTAGTACTACTTCCCATTAATCCCAATAATTGGTATCAAAGCTGAGTCTCTTCTTGGAAATCTTAAAGGATTAAGAGAAAAGATCATACAATAGAGAAGTACAAACTTGATAAAAATATTGAGAATAAAAATCTTGAAATTCAGATGTTCTATGAACAATATAAAGAAGCTAGAATCAGTATGAGATAGTTGCTGGATGAAAGAAAGAATATTGCATCTCGCTATAATGAGACAAATTATCTTGAGGAAGAGATTCTAGATTTCTTTGAGTCTTCAAGATCAAATACAAGCAAGGCATCAGATACATCAGAAGAAAGCATCACAAGCCTAACTAAAATCAATCTAGATCTTGCTGTACAAGTCAAATCTTAGAAAATTAGTCAAGAGACAAAGATGGTAAGAATGATTGATGTCATGAACAATGCAAGGCAAGATGAACAAGAAATAACTCTAGCAATTGATGATAGAAGAAAGATCACAGGAAAGCTACAAGAAAAAGAGTTTGAGATACAAAGACTTACAGAGCATCACCATGAGGTAACTAAAAATTATTCTTATGAGTCAAGAAGAAAACAGAATGAATGTGGAACTCATTGAAAGAATACAGATTATCGATTAACTAAGAGAAGAGAATGAAAAACTAAAGCATGAGGCTAGAATTTAACAACATAATGACATGATTAAGAAAGAAGAAGAGAGTACAAAAAGGATGGATGAATTCTTGAATGCACAAAGAAGACACAACACCAACACTAGACTAGGGTACACCAAACATGGAGAGTCATCAAATGAAGCTGATCCAAAAGATCCCTACACCAATCCTAGAACAAGGAAGTTGACATGCAATCACTATGGAAAGAAAGGACACACCTCAAATGTTTGCAGGAGAAAAGAAAAAGGTATTCCTAAATCCATATTTATATTCATAGGACATTGTTATAAATGTAGCAAGAAAGGACATAAAGCATATGAATGTAAATCAAAGGTGAAAGAACCAAAGAAGGAAACCTATATGGACAAGTATTGTTCCACCTGCAAAATGCATGGGCACACATTTATTGAATGCAGGAAGAAGAAAATTGAAGCATGGAAACCCAAAAATGAAGAAAATGCATATAAACCGAGGAGAGTCAGTAATTCATATGTTTGGGACTACAATACATGGATAAACTATACATCATGTGGTGGATATGGTCACATTGCTGCAAATTACATGTGAACTTGGACCAAAAGGTCTAGAGGCTAGACCAACTTGGGAATGGAATGTTTGCACTGTCATAAGGTTGGACATCTAAAGAAGGACTATAAAGACCACAAACCACCACTTTTGAAAATTGTAACACCATTGAAGACATCAAGAAAATGAGAAAGCAAATGTGGAGGAAAGGTTCAACCATTGAAGAAGCTAGACCAAGAAATGCAGTAGGTGACACCTCATCCCATGGATCTAGTGACATCACCACCCCCGCCTAAAGATGAACAAGTAAGTATGGAACTAAACTACACCAAGTCATATTTTGCATCAGTTCCATTATAAAAATTGATAGATAGTCAAAATCTGCATGAATAAAGATGCATATTATGTTACTTGTTACAATTATGAGAAAACAACCCCGTTAGTAAACACATACCAAAAATCATCAGTGAATATAAATGATGAGCTGTCTACACTTACCGAGAATTTTTGGTCAACACATAAATGGCTAAGTCACTAATGTAACCTGACATCCATCAGTAAGGAAGCAAAGTTACAATATTGTCTTGATACTACACCGAGATCCATCGGTAAAGGAAATAATCTTAACAGCTATCCCGAGCATCCTGTCAACATTGAAAATGTTATTTGTGAGTCTTCCCGACAAACTTCATCTTCATGACCCAAAGATTTGTTGAGCATTTATGACAAACTTAGGGAAAAATTCTATAAATACTCAACATGAGCACTTCATTTCTCACATGTGATTTGAGAAGAAAGAGTAGAGAGAAAATAGAGCAAAAGGAGAGAAGATGGAAAAGCGACCTCGACTCGATCCAATGCACTCCAACCATTCAATCACAAGCTATACAGATTGAAGTAAGTACCAAGTGCACTGAAGAACTCTGTTATTATTTTCAAGAAAGCCCTAAATTTGAAATACGATGGCAACCACTTCAAGAACAGTGAAATAGGAGAATGATAAGAAGAATGTCATTAAGCTGATAAAGAACAAAACTTGTGTGGAACCTAAGTACAAGATATGCCAAGAGATTGCATCGTAACCTAATGATTCTGGCACATTTTTAAAAATTCCACCTAGGGTTTTGCTGATAAAAGATGTAAGGTCATATATCCACTGCAAGATCGCCGAGATTGGTGATCTAGAGATAGATCAAGCTTACAAGAAGCTATGTAATGATCAAGGGAACTTGAAAGAAGAACACAAACAACTATAGGTAAAGGGGATAACAAATTCCCTACATTTTGTGATGGTTTTCAAAACTGACTGGATTAGGTTATTTTTAAGCAGAATGCATGACTAGAAGTTATGGTTGGATGAACCTAAGTAGATCATAAAGGATGTGTTACATGTTGTAACAAGATATCCCATAACTAACAAACCTAAGGTACATACGCATCCCTCCCAGAAAGAAGTTGAAAAACTCACCAAGGCTATGTGGGATAACAGAGGACTCAAGGTGAATACCATCACCAATGAGGAACTGAGGTTCGGTGCATGTGTGATAGGTTATAAGATCTTTCAGGAAAGCAGGCTAAACAACATTGTATCAATAGCAGTAAGCACATCTTACAAGATAGTAACAAAGGGAATACAGATGGATCTATGTGAGATCTTGTTGAAGCAACTTGATGAGAATATGACAACAATCAGGTCTGCAAAGACTAACGCATGTATGTTCAGTTCACTCATCATGTGTATATTCTATTATTTTCAAGAACACTTTCCTTCAGTTGGAAAAGTGAAATGGGACACCACCAAGCCAGTCACACTACATATAAATGACTATATCAATTCATTAGGAGATAAATTTGATGCAGTAATGATTGGCTACTTCCTTGACTTCAAGGAAAAGATGATGGAAAGAGTGAGGATCCCTGAACAGTTGATTAAAAAGCATAAGGATGAAATATGTTTTATGGTGGATACAGATTTCACTAACATAAAACCAGTTGTACTAAGAATAGCTTGGTTACCACATCTTGAATATTAGATTAACATAGATCAAGCAACAAATGCAATTGATGCATTGACCAATGAACCACTTGACAGTAAACAACCAAGATTTGGAACTATGAAGAGGCCAAGTCCAAGATAAAAATAGACCTAGTAATCAAGAAGACCATCAAAAAGAAGAACAAGATGGTAAAGAATCTTGAAAATATTTTGTTGGTCAATGAGGAGGAGACAGAAAAAACAAAGGAAACTAAGGAACAGGGTACCATCAGTGAAGAGAGACTTGAGCAAGAATTAGATTCTAAGGCCACTGAATCTGACACACCTCCACCTCCTACAAAGAAACCAAGAACCACAGTGGCTTAGAGAACAATAATTAAAATTGTAAAAGCCACTACACCTCTCAAGAAAGGTCAAGTGAGGACCTATAAGAGGAAGCAGAAAATAGAGAAGCAAACTGTGAAAAAAACACCCACCAAAAGGAGGAAAAGACTAGTGGGGACCAAAGCTGACATAGAAGATACACAAGATGATGAACCTGATATAGAGAATAAAATCTTAGCACCTAGAACAATTGATGAAATTTCTAATTCAATTGCTTCTACCAGTACAATGATTGATAGGAAAATCAGATAGTGGGAAAAGATGGAGCCAGAGGATCAACATAAGATATAAGATGTAATAATCAAGGCAATAGTCAAGTACAAATATGTACCAGTAGAATTTATCAACCAAATACCCAAAGAACTGGGTGACAAAATTTAACAACAATGGTCATATGCTTTACACATAGAAAAATAAGCAAGGGAGAGGGTACTTGTCATACTCATGCCTCCCAAATCAAAGATGGAAGAGATCAAAGAAATAATGAAAAAGCACTCAAGTAAATTTGTAGCAAAGATAAGAGCTTACAAAGTGCTAGAGGATAAATTTATAGAGCTAGATAGCATGACCAATACCAAATGGAGACAAATCCTAGATCTACCTACAGAGTCAACAAGTTGTGAGAATCAATTACTTCTCACTGAAACACCTCATGTAGAGGAGGAAAAAGATAAAGCAAGTCCTAAGCACATTGCTTTGTATAATGTTGAAGATATGGAGCCCATTGACTTAGACAAAGTCATGGATGATCTTGACATTCAATAAATCACTCATTATGACTCTGATAAAGATCCACACAAAGAAGATGATGTCATTTTCATATCTCTTAAGGATCAAAAGAAGCAACAAGAATTGGAGGCACAAAGGAATAAGAACATGGACATTTTCGATGAGATATGACTAGACACTTCCATTATTGACTTCATAGGTCTGGACCCTGTAGATCAAATCCAAAAGGATGAAGATGTCAATGCTCAACAAGATCAAACTGATGAGGACAAAATTCTTGATGCAGCACAAGTGGGTACACAGAACAATATGCTAGTATTAATGAAGGCCATAAATATGCTAGAAGGAAATGAAGAATCAAATGCAGTAGATACAAGAATACCCAAAGACAAGGGTGATGATGAGACAAAGGATACCACAAATGAACTAAAGCATACAAATATAGATCAAGCTACAACCGATGATTAGAAAGACAAGTCTAGTGATCAAAATAAAGAAGAAGAACAAAAAGTAGAAGAGGACAAGCAGAAGGAAAAGAGTGAAGAAGCAAAGACAGATGAACATGAGAAGAAAACAAAAGAGAAATTTGTAGAAACACCCAAGGTTGATGGAGAGATGTCCTCACCAAACCAATAGGTGAACCATGAATAGAAGACACAAGAAGCTTCATCTAAAAATCCTTCACCGAGCGCCTCTGAGAAGACAAATGAACTTGTAATTTTAGTTCATACATCTGCCTCTACCCAAATCTCAAGGAAGAAGAAGAGCAAGAATAAGAATCTAGTTACTCTGGATGAAATTATTGAGATTCCAGTATGTGATCATAGGAGATTGGATCCTATTGAGTTGAAAAAGTATGTAAGACTTTGTGAAAGGAAAGCCATGCAGGACAAGTTGAGAAAATCCACCAAGGAAGCAAAGGTACTTGAAGTTGCATGAGGAATACTTCAACAAATTGTACTTGACATAGATGTTGATCAAACAACCCCCATGCTTGATCAATTAGTGGTTCTCACTGATGCCATCACATCTCATAACATAGATGCTGAGAAGGATATGGAAGAAAGACTTGAACAGAAATATGAATTCAAGTTAGCTGAGAAAATAAGCTAAGAAGTGGCACTCCAAAAGGTAAAGCTATCTGAATTGGTAAGCACAGTAGACCCAATAATATTAGAAGCTATAACCTTGATTCATAAATTATGCACATTAGATCAAATCACAAAGGAGTATACTGACAAGATATCATAGATTGATGATGATCTTCAAACAAGTGCACAAAGTCTCAAAAATAGTGAAGAGGCAATCAAATTGCACAATGAACAACTCAAGTAATCTAGGAACCTGAGACAAGACATATAGATTGCAGAAATTTTTTTTTGACATGAGGTAAATGAGCTTCAAGCTCAACTCTTACCTACTCTCACATTATTGTAAAACCATATGACAGAGACAAGAGCACTTATTTCTACCCTAGAAATGTCTGCCCTAGACAACATTTATGATGTGCATGCACGATTTGAGATAGAGCACATGGCCCTAGAACTCCTCAAAGAAAAATAGGAGAAAATGATAGAGGATATCAAGAAAACTCACTCCCACATTCTTGACACACTCTAATTTACACATTTTTGTCACATTTTTGACAACTTATAAGTTGTACATTTTTGTCATGAGTATCAAATAAAGGGGGAAATGATATGTACAGTCAGTTAGTAAAAAGGGGAAATGATTTGTACAAATAAATCATTAGAATGAGGAAAGAAAAATAAGGGGAATGTATAGTACAAAGACAAGTATACATGTACATATACTTATACTATACCAATGCATACACAGGGGAGTCATATAATGACAAGGATATATACATGGTGTAAATACTAAACACTTTAGTATTATGCACATATAAGTTTTTGATACTAATGTCAAAGGGGGAGATTGAAGACATTATATTTTTCCATTAGTATATAAAGGAAAAACATGATACACACCATCATCTTATACTACACCAACAGACAAGGCATAGCACTACCTGACGCCAAGGTTACCGATACTGCCAAGTAAAAAGCATGCCAAAAAACACTATTTAGTGTTACCCGATGACAAAAAGGACAAGGGAACCCGATGAGTAACCAACAGTGCAACCCGATGAAATAGTAAAGAGTGGAACCCGATAGATGAAGGGAACCCAACAATCAGTTCAAAGAAGGAACACTGACAGACTTTCAATTCACACCGATGATCAAGAACCGATAGTCAGTTACATCCCGCAAAAAGTGGATCTGACTTTCCATGTCAAATAAACCACTAAAGTTTTATATTTAGCTTCTTGATTTTTTTTAAATCCATTAAGTGTGGAGAAAGAAATGCAATTATTATTATTTTTATCAGTTTAACTGGTTTAATAACATGTCAAGTAAAGGATCAAGGTCAAGTTGTATACCTTGGATCTAGAGTTAGCATTGTAATGTGTGATTCTAAAATAGGTCAAATACTTGTATAAATAGATGCTCAATCAATTGTGAACATGTTGTTTGATGATGATTGTAGCCACTAATAGCATCTAAGGATCAGACAAGAGAATTCATGGAACAACACAGACAAAGATAAAATCAATTTTCAAGAACAGAACACAGGCTACCGATGAGCAGGAAAAAGGTATTAATCAATCACTATAGGTGATATTCATATACTATGAGCTTTAAAGGATTTGTAATTAGAAATTATAGATTACATACTGTCAGGTCAAATATATTGTACACATTCTAACAAGTGGGGTACACTTAAGAAATCCTTTCAAGGAAGGTGGAATTAAGAGTCCTATTGTAAATCTCTTAACTGAGTGCACACTTCATTAGTATTTTTAAAAGCTCTTAACAAAGTAGATCCTAATAGGTCTCCACATTAATACTCCTAATAGTGTAGATCATCATAAGTGATCAATTGTAAGCCTTTACCAGCTCCCTTCCATTCTGCAGATAGTGAAGTTTTGTTGGTGCCATCCCCACTATAGTTTTTACTTCCTAAGATGATTTTTCTGTGATGTCATATCTTGTGTTATGTTTCTATTACTTTCATGATTGTTTCTATGAATGTTACATACAATTAATATTATGAATTAATACTACATTCATAAGAAATAACATCAAATATGGTTGGTAATATAGTAAAGATTGATTACTAATGATGAAAGGTGAAAAGTGTTAAAAGTTTTAGAGGTAATAATTCACCCCTCCCCTCTCAGTACTACCTCCCATTAATCCCAATAGATTTTTGATTCAATGGTGCATATATTACTTTGGTTTGTTGAGTTGGGAACAAATGGAGATAGGTTGGATTGTCAAACCATGAAATATTATTAAAAAATGCATTCATTTCGAAGCTCAAATGCTAGTAAATGGACCATTTGGACACAAGAGTTGGCTTTTTTTGACAGAGGTGTCTTTAGTGTGATTGGGATTAGTGTGTGTCAAGTGAAGGGTCAATAGGTGGGTTCCACATTATATAACTCATTTATTTGTCAAACTCTCTATAATAAATGATGACATGGATTGTTCACTTGACTACGAACATCTTTTAGATCTTCTATAGCCAGGACATGGTTTTGGATTGGTTGCACCACAGGGGAATGATGAGTGATCAGATTACTGGTTAGCATGTTGTGTACAAGGAAAGCAAAAAATTGCACAACCGACAACAGAAGATGATATTTTCACATATCCAACAGGATCACATGTTGTTGTGGGAACATGCTTGTGCACATACATGATTATAAATAATGGTATTCCTGCATTTGAAGACTACAAGAAGCACTAAACCATTCTCATGTATTCAAACCTTGTTATAGTAGCCAATGTTAATTTGTTGAAACATCAAGGAAAACCAAAAACAAAGGAACTTTGGACTATTAGTACTACTGATCATGAAGCAATATTGAATACCCTCAAGTAGAGACATGACCCTTCATGAACACTTCAGTAGGTAAGTGCAAATCGTTGCAAGGTTTTTCATGTTCATTATGGTTATGTTCAATACATTCATTGTAGTTTTCTACTTTATTTGTTTGAGCCAATAAACTTGGTTTTGTATGTGGATTGTAAGTGCAGTTGGATACATATACGATAGATATAGAAGATTGAGGTGTGAATTTGATTATCCCATCTTTTATGATGGTAAACTTCACTATGAATTGGCTAGTCATGTTCTTTGGTTCGTTTAGTTACTTATACATTCATAATATTTTTGTCAACTAATAAAATTATTTTTTTCTTGTGCCTTTCAAATGTAGGGATTGGAATGTAGATGTCATCAAGTACCATGTGTTAAACTTATACACTTTAGGAGAAGAAATAACACTTAACATTTTTATATATAGTTGTGTATCTAAGATTTTTGAGTAATTCTGTATCTCATACTTTTGATAACATTGATATATTTATTCATAATATACTCTATCAATGATATACATTGAATTTGTAAGATAGGTGGTGTGTACATTCAAACTTGTATAATGATGAAATACATGCAATAATGCAAATATTTGACAAAACATTCTTAAGGCTTTGTTGAATGTGTTATATAAGATGTCTTTAATAAGTGTTTTATCTACTTCCTTGGAAATGAGTTTGATAATTCTAACATTAATGTCAGCCCCAACAGATTTGCACATACAATAGACTTCTAACAAACAACACTTTGTAGAGCTATAAATTTGTGGTGTTCATATTTATTCAATTACAATGCATTATCCCATTTAGCTTTGAATCTCACTGAGAAGAAATTAATAAATAATTAAAGACTAATGACATAAAAGGGAAAATGATTTGAATCTGAGATTTTGTTTCTGAAAGTATTCCAAAACCACATAAACAAGTACCTTTGTCATGGTCTAGAGATTCAAACATACAACCATAATAGAATCCATATGAACAACAAATGCAACTAGTAAGCTTTCAATATGTTAATTCTTTGCATTAATAAATCTACTTAAATGGTTCATTAATTTGACACCTAGTGACCCTAGAGGGCAATTGTGCCAAAGATATGACAAACTATCTTATTGAATGGATGGGGTGAAACCATCATATATATTGTCAATTTGGATCCTAGGGAACATCACCTAATAGCCCAACCCTTCCTATTAGGGTTCTAGAGGTTAGTTTCTTTTTTAAGGGGTCCTAAACCTTATAGCCCTTATTAGAGGGTTTTTTGACTACAACTTCAAAAAAACACAAGTTTTGATTTCTTTTTTCACTATTTTTGATACCATTTATAGCCAACATAAAAAACCTCAAAGCATTAGGTTTGATCATCAAATCTAGAGCTCTTACCCTCAGATCCTTCGCTAGACCTACTAGACCTAATTAGGCACACTTACAAAGGAAGTGCTCTAATTTTGTAGTCCAGAACCTGTCATCTATATGAATGGTTAGGATGTTTAGAAACTTCCAAAACCAATCCTTCAAGCCTTGATTCCACCCCAAATTTCTTCATCCCTTCAATCGTATCGACTGTGCATAGGTAACCACATATAGATGTCTACCTAGATTTGCTCAAAATCCTTCAAGGAACACTTTGACATACAAATCACTTCCATAATAATAAAATAAACATGCCAAAATCTCATCTCACCAGGAATTATATTTTTTTGATGGTGGCAAGATAAGAAATTGACATTTCTCTGAGAAACCCTAGGTTGGTTAGGGTTTGGGACCCCTGCTGAGAGACAAATAGATAACTTGCTCAAAAAAAATCCTCAGGAGCCCAAACCAGTTGTAAATGAAATCTATTCCAATCCAAAACCTCTCCAATTTTTCTCAAGCCCAAATTCATCCATATAGATTTGTACAATTGCAAAAACTTGGAGAATTACAGAAAAAATTCATCTGTATAGAACACATTTTCTAGATTTACTTCCAAATATCCCAAAGGTCCTTGGAAATTAATTGTATGATCAAAGATTACTAGTTGGGGCATGAATTTTACCAAAAGGAAGGGTCTTGAAACCTTAGACAACTCCTCTAACTTAGGAACCCTCACTTTGGCTTGAAAGGGCTAATTATGGCACTTAATGAAGGAAGTACCCTTCAAACCTTGAACTCCACCAATATAAAACTTGGGAAACCTTAGGTCACATGAGAGAACATCATTTCTCCATTTTTGGGTTTTGAAACAATACCCATCAAAAGTTATGGGGAATCAAGAATCTAGTCTATGCTTCTTTACCAGTCACATACCACTAACAATTTGAGAGCATCAAGAACCATTCATCGTGGGACCAAACCGTTAGCTTCATTGGCTCCATTTGGCTAGGTAAAAACTAGGAGAGACCTTTATTTTCTTGTGTAGCATCAAGAACATTCCAACACATATCAAAATGAAGTGTTCCCAAGGTGGACTAAGCCAAATTGGGCAGCAATTTTTGGATATCCATATCTTGGACCTCATGAGAAATATCATAGATCCATAAAGTGAATAAGGACTATGTTGGGAAGGCCTACAAGATTTTAGTTCATTTCTAGGAGATTCCTCTTAGATTCCATTTGGCGACCCGATCTCGGTTGGTGAAAAAATTTGCATTGTTGCTTAGTTGAAATTTGCTCAATGGTGCATCTTTCAAACCGTTCATCGTGGGACCAAACCATTAGCTCCATTAGATCCAGTTGGCTGGGTAAATACTATGGGAGACCTTTTTTTTCTCACATAGCATCAAGAACATTTTGGCACATGCCAAACTAAAGTGTTCCCAAGGTGCACTAAGAAAAATTGGGCAGCGATTTTTGGAGATCCATATCTTAGACCTCGTGAGAGATATCAAAGATCCATGAAGTGCACAAGGACTATCTTGAAAAGGCCTACATGCATGTAGCTTAGTTCTGGGAGATTCTACTTGGATTCCATTTGGCGACCCAATCTTGGATGGTGCAAAAAGTTGCATTGTTTCTCAATGGTGCATCTTTCAAACCGTTCGTTATGGGATCAAACCATTAGCTCCATCAGCTCTAGTTGGTCAGGTAAACACTAGGGGAGACATTTTTTCACTAGAAAAGCATCAAGAACATTCTGGTGCATGTCAGACTGAAGTGTTCCCAAGGTGCACTAAGCCAAATTGGGTAGCGATTTGTGGAGAGCCATATCTCAGACCTCGTGAGAGATATAAGAGATCCATGAAGTGCACAAGGACCTCATGAGAGATATCAAAGATTTGTGAAGGCCTAAAAGCAAGTAGTTTAGTTCTAGGAGATTCCACTTGGATTATATTTGGTGACCCAATCTCGGTTGGTGCAAAAAGTTGCATTTTTTCTCAGTTGAACATTTCTCAATGGTGCATCTTTCAAAACGTTCATCATAGGAACAAACAATCAGCTCCATCAACTCTAGTTGCCCGGATAAACACTAGGGGAGACCTTTTTTTTGTTTGTGAAGCATTAAGAACATTACATCACATGTCAGACTAAAGTTCAATTGTGTGGTCTATCCAACCACAAGAACTGACCATGAACATGAATAAGCACATATATGATCTAGTAAAGTTTCAAATCATTGGGTAGATTGACTATATAGGAAAAAACCTTGTCTTCCAAATGGTTGTGTTCAACCTTCAATCTAGAATTATTTTACAGTTTAGTATAGGTATTAAAGATAGCACTTGAACCAATATCTTCAATCTTACAATGGATAAAAGACCTTATATCCTTAGTCAATAAAACACCATGGGGTATCGAAGACAAAGCACCTATGTGATCATTCTTTGCTGCCTTCAACTGATGCAATTTGAATATTGGCCTCCATTCGTCAATAAATTTAACCACTACATGAGTGTCCATGATGATTTTCTTCATGAAATACAAAAAAAACCTTTGTAACAAATAAATACCACTTTGTTGGCTGATATGGGTTCTTCTAACACTTATTGAAATTCTAGCACAAAATCACAACTTCAAATTGTCAATTACTTCTAATCACCTTAGAATCACTCACAAGTGCTCTTCTTAGCTCATAGAATGCATTGTGACAAATGAACTAAATCCCACTCAATTTTTCAACCATCCCTTGTCTCTTAGCCCTAGAAATATTCAACTACTCCTTGATTTTCTCAATCATATCTTCAGCCTCTGCAAGTTTCCTTCTATAAAACTCCATGTATTCCTTAAGGACCTCTCCCAAGCTGTTAGGATTCTTCAATGGAACTAGGATTTGATACCAATTATTAGTATGTAGAGGCACTGGGGGAGAGGGGAGGGGGGGGGGTGAATCAGTGTAAACAAAAAATGAACTAATTCAACCAATAATCAGATAATGCTTTTAAATAAATTCCATGTAATTAAACATGTAAGTGTAACGATGCAATAGAAGTAAAACAATTCAAAAATCCACAAAGCATAACACATAACAACATTATTTTAATTGTAGATAATTCCTATTACTTTGGTTTGACAAAATATTTTCAAGGTAGTTGCTTTGGAAAATATTAGGTCTATTACACATGACAATGCATGACAAAGATATAAGATGGAAAAGAACATACATGAAACAAATGAAAAATATGTAGTATGAAAATAATACATACATACAACACATGGAAAAGATATAATATGAAAATAAACATACATACATAAATACAATGCATGTCAAAGACATAATATGGAAATAATACATACATACAAAACATGCCAAAGATATAATATGGAAACGATACATACATAGAACACATGGAAAAGATAAAATAATTAGAAATGAACATGTAGATATGTATATATGAAATAGTTTTGTACAAAATGTGGCACATGCCATCTCAAAAATTCTACTAAATCAACATATCTAGATACAATGTGGCATACACCATCTCAAAATGTGTCATATGACATCTCAAAATAAGAAGTTCAACTAAAAATGTTTCTAGGACATCCTATTCTACTGATGGATCATCAAAGTGAAGTCTCTTCAAAGTACCCTTTAGATCTGATGGATCCTGCATTCAAACACAAAAGTGAAACCTGAAGTTAGATTACTTAATTTATTTGTCTTCTACAAATAATAAATAAAAGTTCAAAATCATAGTCAGCAATAATAATTTTTTTAAAAAAATTGAACTCTCATGCACCTCGCCTCTTTATCTCCTCATGCGGTCAGGAGTGTTGGAAATATATTGAGGCTAGGTGACTGAGAGGAAGGGGGGGTGAATCAGGAACCAATAAAACTTATTCTCTTTTATCCTTATTAGATTGTCTAATCTAATTGCATGCATAGAACATAAAAGCAATAAACATCCACAACACTTGACACAATATTTGGTTACCTAGAAACCTTCGAAATAGAAAGTAAAACTGGGGTGAGGATGGTACCCACAAGATTTATTACTGTGGTATAAATTTAGGCTGTTAAAGATTACAATTGACCACTTTTGATGGCCTTCCCTATTACGAACAATAAGGACTATTAGGTCCACCTTGTGAAAGGACTTGTACAATACAATTAAGTATGCAACTCTGTTAGGAGATTTGTAAAGGATTGTTAAGTCCACCCAGTTAAAGGATTTTTCTGATACACCTTTTAGGATGAACTAGTGGATGATTTTCTATGAAACTCTAATTTTCTAAATGAGATCCTTTGAGATAATATTGATCACCTGAATGTGATAGATGAGTCTCTGATTTTCCTTTTACTGTTGTAGCCTCTTAATCAATCTGCCACTTCATATTCACATATCTAGCTTCTACTATTGCTACTTTTTTTTCACATTTGGATAAATAAAGTATCATATATATATATATATATATATATATATATATATCTTATCCAAATCAATTACCTTCATAAGTCATCTTCCATAATACAAATTAATATCCAACAACAATAACTAAGTCGGCCCAATACTGATACTCGGGTCCTGTAATCCACTCGGGTGATATACCGACCCTCGAGAAATATGCTGACACTCAGGTGACATAGTGATCTTTGGCACTCAGGCTACACTAAAAGTGCTTGAGTCACATTGATCACTTGGAGCTGGTATGTAACTTGGGTAATAATGGTGACTCGGGTGATACTGATTTCCACTATCTGCTCTTTTAACACTACAACTGCTTGGGCTACACTGCAACTTCTTGGGTTGCACTTCAAGCTGCTAGCTTGGTCAACACTATAATCATATAAGTTATTAAGTGTTTTGGCACTAATTGATAACATGTCTTTCTATATGGTCTACAATCTCCCCCTTTGGCATTAGTGACCAAAAACACTTATCATATCCAAAAACTGATCAAACTACTAAGTCAAAACTCCCCCTTACCATGTGCTTGGGTACTTGCTCAGGTTTTGACAACTACTCTATAGCTTGGTTACAACTGACTCTGTTTTTTATTTTTCAAAATTGTTTTGATTCTGTGCTATGTATATCTTCCTCTTCTCTGTACATGTATTTTCTCCTTGTATATATACATATATTTTTCCTATCTTTCCCCCTTGTTTTTGACACAAATTCCAAAAATAATAACTACAAGGTAATACCAAAATATGATAGGAAAACACAATGTACCTTCAAAATTTGAGACAAAGTCTTGTCCCAATTATCTTGCATCACCTTTAGGATGTGCAACTCAATTTGAATCTCTGCTGTCAACTCCATCATAACTAAAAAGTTTTTATCATGTATGAGTGTCTTTGCATGATCAATATTTTTTTGCATGAAATCCATGTGTGGAAGGAATTGGCTCTGTATAGCTATAAGGGATTCCCTTGTTCTACTTTCTTCCCTTAGGAACTCTTCCTACAGATCAGTAAGACACTTGATCTTGACAAAATGTGCTGAGCTAGAACTTGGGTCAAGTGCTAACTGGTTTGCACTTGTGTTTAAATCATTGTCTATCTTTGCCATCTTATTCTTGATTTCCATGGTAAATTTAGAAGTGTCACTCAACTTTACAAATAATGATACAACATTGTTCATAGTGGTTTCTAGAGAGCTAATGATAGTTGCTAGCTTTACTTGATCTATTGCAATTTTACTTGCAACACTCTCTAGATCCTTATTCTCAAATTTCCTTTCTGCCTTCTACAATAATTTCTCTTGACCGTTAAGATCTATGTTGAACTTGTGAACTATGTCAACAAGTTGGTCCACAATAGAGTCATTCTCATTGACTTCAGTTTATAGAGAATCAAGGAATATACCTTTGATATCTTCCAGTACTCTATTCCTTTTCTTCTCAGGTTAGACCTTCTGCTGTCTTTCTCTTTTCTTCTACAACTCACCAAGTATATCCATTTGCTCGGTTGCCAGGTTAGAAAGATCCCAATTAGGAATCACAATGTCTTCCTCAAGATCTGTTGGAGATTTGCTTCTGTGCAAATAGTTGATTGTATGCTTGTCATTGATGACAACATATAATATACAATAGTGTCCAAGAAGCAATTATTAGTACATATATTCTGGAGCCTTACATGTTTAAATCTATGTTGTAGACATGTTCTTGATGCAATGTTCATACATGCAGATTCAGTTATGTAGTTTCGGTGGAGTTATGTTAATCTGTTTTGGCAATTACAATTTCTGGAGATTATCTGTTAAGAGCTGACATATTTACATTATTTCTTGAGTTGTGCCTATCTTCATGATATGTGTGTTTATATTCATGTTTAGTTATGAGTTAATGATGATTATCCAAAGGCACTAAATGTATTTTAACAAAAGCATGATGTTTGAGTTAATTTGGTAGAGTCAGCTATGTGAAGCGACGCGTCCACTCATTTTGAGTTGCGCAGTCCTAACTTTGATTGCGTGCTTAGTTAAGCTAACAAGGAAGTTGATGAAGTGTTTCCTATAGCCGTCATGACCTTATCCTTGGGGAAGATACATATAGTAGTTCAAATATGATCATTAAGTGTGAAAATGAAGTGAAAAGGAAAAGATAGAGCAGAGTAGAAAGTTAGATAGTAAAATTTGAAGATCTATGTGAAGAAGCAGAAGAAGATTACAACTCATTGGAACTAATCAAAACAACAGGTCTACTCTAACAGTTCATTATTAGATATAGTGTATATCAGACATACTGAAGGTTGTAGCCTTCATCATTTGAGTAGTGAGCTCTTAGATAGTGTGTCCTCACCCCTAATAGGGTTATTTGTAAAAGACTCCTAACAAGGTCTAACCTTTGACCAGGTCTTTGTACTTATTGCATTGTAAAGATCAACTCCTAACAGGGTTGCAAGATCTTCTAATAAGGATCATTATAAACTAGTACAATTATTTGTGGGTGCTAATTCCCACCGGGGTTTTTACCTAATTTGGTTTTCCCCATCACCAAAATTGTGTTATTCAATTTTGTGTTATCTTATTGAGTTTATGTTTAAAGTTATTCTGTACTTAATTGAAAAAGAATTGAATCTTGTAGATAATTGATTCAACCCCCCCTCTCAATTATCTCTTGGGACTATTCCTAACAATTGGTATTAGAGCCAAGTGCCTTGGAGGGAAATCTTAACAACTTAAGGTAGATCAGATGGCATACTTCAGAAAAGAGAGTCCTAAGTTTGATGGAGAGAATTATCTTGACTGGAAGAACAAAATGATAACACATTTGTAGTGCGTTAGTTTTGACATTTTTGAAATAGCCACACAAGAAATTGTTGTTCCCTCTCTGAAAGACCTTGCAAAAGATGATGCTACTAATAAACAAAATGATGTATTCACCGCTAATGCAATTGCCAAGGAAGCCCTCATAAGTGCATTATCTGACAGTGAATTCTCTGAGATTAAGAAAGTAGACAAAGCCTACACCATATGGAAGTATTTAGAAGATGTTTGAAGGTGATATCCAAGCAAAGAATGCGCGGAGAAAGACATGGAAAAATAAGTATAAAAACTTAGAGATGCTACCTGAAGAGAACATCAGAGCTTACAATCAGAGGATTAATGAAGTAGTTTTCAGAAACAATGGTGGAGAAATTTTAGAGGAAGACATAATGGATAAAATGATGACTACATTGACAACAGAATATGAGAGCAAGATCAATATCTCAGATGAGACTATGCAATTTTCAAAAGACTTCAAGATAGATACTTTGATCAGAAAAATGTATGCATTTGAGATATCAAGATTTAAGACATAACCCAAAAGTGAAACAACTTTCAAAGCCTCATTCCATGGTAAGAAATCCTTGAGCAGCTTTACTAATAAAGAGAAAGAAGAAGTGGATACAAAACTAGAAGAAATCATTGCTATGATTGCCAAGAAAGAAAGGAAAGGTAAAAGAAAATATGAAGGATAGCTACAATTCAAAATTTTTTCATGCAAAAAAGTTGGCCATTTTGCATCCAAGTGTCCTACCAAATGTTGGTGCCCAAAAATGCGAAATTGGATTTCCTACGGACTTGCCAATTTGATGCTTGGAAACCCAAGTGATTTGGCCAACTAACAAGTCACAACCAAAGCAAGGTTGGAACTTCTGTAATTCTGGCTCTACAAAACCAAGGCTGGTAGGCCTATATCTTGACTTATCCTTCAAGTTACAAGGCTTTTTATAGCATATAAGAAACTCTTCAACCTTCTCTCTCAAGTATGACAAGGAACTTGAAAGAAATCTAACTGAAAGAAATATATCATGAACTATAAACTAAAATAATTTAAGTAATTAAAAGAATGTTTAGTAAATGTGTATGTAATTTGAAATGAATAGATAGATAAGATATCTTAAAACTATAAACAATGAACTAAATAACTATAATCCAAATAATGATTAGACCAGTGCCTTATTCTACTATGGGCAATAGAGTCAAGATCATTCCAATCTTATGTTCAACCTCAAAGATAGGTTTACAAGAAAACTTATCACTTCAAAGGTGTTATGGAATGTACATGCAACCTAAAACAAATTTAGAGATATTTCAAAAGGGTAATACTTCTCAGATGACAGACCAATTGACTAAGGCCTCAATCAAC
>MU227058.1:1468337-1494276 GCA_018584345.1 Thuja plicata
GATAATGAAACTATTACACATGTGAAAGAAAAAAGACTTATCTTTATTAAATTTGAAAAAATAGTACATCCAGGTCCATGTTATACTTGTTGATTAAAAACTATCCAAATATTTGAAATTGTATTATCTTGTATTCCCTCTCTTTACATTTTACATTATGTATATATATGTGTTTGAGTGGCTTTCACACCTTTTTAGGGTGAAAAGAAACAACTCTTATTACAAATTATTTTGAAAAAATAATAAACTAACTAAAAAATAACTACCTAACTTTTGGATTTGGCTTTGGTCAAAAATAAAAAACACCTCATGAAAAGATAATATTTCTTCTGGAGATAGGAAATTTGATGTCCCAAACTGGGTCATTTTTAGATTTTTAAAATTTGACCATCTTTATCCTTTGTCGAAATCATCTTTTTAGCAGATCTAAATTCCTACATTTTTTGAAGGCTTCGGTTAGTTAGTTCTATTTATTTTTGTCATAAAGCTTCCTTCCTTTGATCTTTTTTTCATGGAGAAACATGCTTCTTGATAATGGATTTGGACTTCTAAATTATCAAAATTTAGGGTACCACCAGTGGCTCTTTCTAGGGAAGTATGCTCCCTATGAGCATAGTGAGATTCCAACTATCTCTAGAGAAGCAGACCAAGTATCCACATTTAATCTGATGCAAAGTGATTTGGTTGTCATCTTTAAGATTTATATTTATACCAATAGGATCATGAATAACTTTCATAGGAACATTCAATTGGGTGGCCCCAGGCCCCCCAAAAAATGAACACTACTTCTTTCCTCTATCGAACACATAATTTTGATCATGTAATACTTTGGATCTCCCGAATATGATGCCACCACTCTCATGGACAAAATTAATTTCTTTATTAACACACTTTGACTTTTTTTTACCTTTATAAAATTTAGTAGGTGCATTGTAGTCCTTGGTAAATATAAGATCCCCATGCATTTGATCAACCCTACAAGTAACTAGATTAATCTCTTCTGCTTGGATGCCTTTACGTACACAATCTTCCCTACACTCAAGATGTTGTTTCTTTTCACAAAAAGGATTTGGAGATAACTCACATTCAAGAACTTCCTTCTTATCAAGAATTTTATCAGATAGGACACTAGAATAATTTTTAGAACTAATCTTCAATACATTATCCTCATTATGTCTGTTTGCTTCCATCTCATCTTCACATGTTTGATACAACTTCTTCTCATAGAATGAAATAATGCATGTCTCACTTTCTGAATACACTTCCCCATACATATTTTGAGTTTCATCATCTTCAAAATGATCACTAGGGTCACTATCTTTATCATAATGTTGATGGACTTGATTGCATATAAAACATTCTTCAAATAATGGATTCAAGGATATAGAGAACTCAAGCATATCTCCATGAGAGATTTCATCTGAAACTTCATCGTGTTTATATGTTGTATGTTGTTCTATTTCATCTCCATTATTTGATTCTTGAAATTTATCATCATCTTCATCTAGTACCCCCTAAGTATGTATTGATCCATCAACTTGCTTATCAGGTTGCATTGAGAAAAAAAATTGACCACTCTTCTCGACATGTTTTTGATATTCCATGTCTAGTAAATATGAGATTTCTTCTGTACTAAGAAGATATTCTTCCTCATCATCATGGTCATTGATACCTATTTCCATGCAAATCTCACTACGTAAAGATTCTACTTCAATCTGATCTGAATTTTCTTCCTTTGTGTCATCATTCTTTTCTTCCCTCAATACTTCACATATTTTCTCAAGAAAAGCTAGTAGTTGAGAATCATGATAGATTCCTAACTCACAAAGTTTATCCATTAATTCCCTTCCTAGAGGCCTGATATTCGAAGGTATTTCCCAATAGATCTTTATCATTCTCATGAACAACTGTAGTGCAGGTTCAACTTTATATCTTTCCAAACTGAAGAATGTATCCAAAGGGTACATGTCAGATTCTTCCTCCAAAATATAATTTGGCTCTCTTTCTTGTTCATAGCACATGTCTTGTTCATAACACATGTTTTCTTCTTCACCACTCGCATCATGAAACATATCAAGAAACCACTACTCAAACTGTCTCCATGATGAGATGGATTGTGTGGGTAGTGATTCATATACTCATCTGGCATTATCTTTTAATGTCCAAACAAATAGCCACATCACCTGATCCTTTGTAGAACCCTCATAACTTCTATGAATGTATAAAATGCATTCAAGTGTTGTAGTGTCGATTCATCCCATTCTCCATAGAACTTTGGTAGAAGTTGTGAAATTTTAGGGGATAACTTATTTGGGATGCATTGAAATCTCCTAAGATCCAATGGCCTAATACCATCTGGAATAAAAGGCTTTCTTTGAAATAATGGATACATTTGAAAAAATAATCCACCATCTCCTTCTGGATCTTCTCCCTCAGTAGATTCACTAACTGAAATGCTTTGTTCAATAGAGTTGCCACCTTCTTATCAGAAGGAAAATACTTACTGTCTTCTGAGTTCTTTTCTCCCAGTAGAGTCTTATATATATATCACCAGATCTTCTAGGTAAAATACAAAAATGTTCTTTTGAACAAGTCCCCAGTAGAGTCATCAATTTGTTGGTGCCCAAAAATGCTAAATTGGATTTCCTATGGACTTGCCAATCCAATGCTTGGAAACCCAAGTGATTTGGCCAACTAACAAGTCACAACCAAAGCAAGGTTGGAACTTTTGTAATTCTGGCTTTGCAAAACCAAGGCTGGTAGGCCTATATCTTGACTTATCCTTCAAGTTACAAGGCTTTTTATAGCAGATAAGAAACACTTCAACCTTCTCTCTCAAGTATGGCAAGGAACTTGAAAGAAATCTAACAGAAAGAAATATATCATGAACTATAAACTAAAATAATTTAAGTAATTGAAAGACTGTTTAGTAAATGTGTATGTAATTTGAAATGAATAGATAGATAAGATATCTTAAAACTATAAACAATGAACTGAATAACTATAATCTAAATAATGATTAGACCAGTGCCTTATTCTACTATGGGAAATATAGTCAAGATCATTCCAATCTTATGTTCAACCTCAGAGATAGTTTTACAAGAAAAATTATCACTTCAAAGGTGTTATGGAATGTACATGCAACCTAAAACAAATTTAGAGATATTTCAAAAGGGTAATACTTCTCAGATGATAGACCAATTGACTAAGGCCTCAATCAATATAATTTAACCATGAAAAATGAGAAAACCAATTGAAAATATAGACTATGAATCAAATAAGGAAGCATGCACATCAAACTATCACTTTGAAGAAGTTCTATTGGTTTATCCAAGGGACTAATTGAAAAATGATAATGAAACTATTACACATGTGAAAGAAAAAAGACTTATCTTTATTAATTTTAAAAAAATAGTACATCCAGGTCCATGTTATACTTGTTGATTAAAAACTATCCAAATATTTGAAATTGTATTATCTTGTATTCCCTCTCTTTACATTTTACATTATGTATATATATATATGTGTTTGAGTGGCTTTCACACCTTTTTAGGGTGAAAAGACACAACTCTTATTACAAATTATTTTGAAAAAATAATAAACTAACTAAAAAATAACTACCTAACTTTCAGATTTGGATTTGGTCGAAAATCAAAAACACCTCGTGAAAAGCTAATATTTCTTCTAGAGATAGGAAATTTGATTTCCCGAATTGGGTCATTTTTAGATTTTTAAAATTCTACCATCTTTATCCTCTATTGAAATCATCTTTGTAGAAGATCTAAATTCAAGCATTTTATGAAGGCTTTGATTAGTTAGTTCTATTTATTTTTGTCATAAAGATTCCTTCCTTTGATCCTTTTTTTATTGAGAAACATGCTTCTTGTTAATGGATTGGGACTTATAAATTATCAAAATTTAGGGTACCACCACAAGAGTGAAGAAATTCAGATTAGATTACAAGCCCAAATATACTAAGGAATGCTATCATGCTGAAGATGGTTTAACTAATGATGACTCAGGAGAAGATGAAATTGGATTCATCATCATTAAATACATTAAGAAAATGCTTGAGGAAATGGACAATGAAGATGAAAAGAAAGCAAAAGAGTTAGCATTAGTTTCCAAAGTAGACATCAGAACTGACTGGATCATTAACAGCGGATGCTCACATCACATGACAAGAGACAAAGATAGATTTGTAAATCTAGAAAAGTACAAAGTTGGTTTGGTTAGATTTGGAGATAACACTCCCAAACCTATCATAGGCAGCAGTTCTATTACCTTAGATGGAAAGGACAAGATATATGATGCTCTTTATGTTGATAATTTACATCATAACCTACTCAGTGTTGGACAATTGCCTAACAAAGGATATCAGTTGAAATTCAAAGACAACAAGTGTATCATTAACAACAAACAAGGAGATATGATTGCATCAAGCTCTAAGACTAAAGGTAATGTCTTTCAGCTCAATTCAGAAGTAAGTTGTTTTGTTGCAAAAGTAGATGACAGATGGCTATGGCACAAAAGACTTTGTCACATCAATTTTTAAAACATAGTAAAGATAAGCAATGTAAAGGTAGTAAGAGACCTTCCAAGTATTTCAATACCAGTTGATACTATGTGTAGGGAATGTGTAATGGGAAAGCATGTAAGGAGCTCATTCAGAAGCAAGCATAACTCAGCAGAAAACAAATTGGATCTAGTACATATAGACTTATGTGGTCCTACTCAAACAAGACCATACTATGGAGAAAGGTATTTTATTTTTTTTGTAGATGATTTTTCAAGGATGATGTGGGTTGCAATCTTAAAGGATAATTTTGAAGCTTTTGAGAAGTTCAAAATATTCAAAGCTAAAGTTGAAAATGAATCTAGATTAAAACTAAAGTGTCTGAGATTAGATAGAGGAGGAGAATTCACCTCTGACCAGTTTTATGAGTATTGTGAAGAACATGGGGTCAAAATAAAGTTGAGTGCTCCTAGGACCCCTCAATAGAATGCAATTGAAGAAAGAATAATTAGAGTCATACTTGACGCAACATGCACTATCATGATAGAAGGAAAATTTGCACACACCTATTGGAGAGATGTAGTCAATACATCAATCTATACTATCAACATAATACAACTAAGGCCAGGTGTAGATAAGAGACCTTATGAACTTTGGTTTTGTAATGTAACCTATAGTAAAATACTTTATAATCTTTGGAAGCAAGTGTTACATCAAGAAAGATGATGGTGTTGGTAAGTTTGATGCCAAAAGTGATGAAGGTATTTTCCTTGGTTACTCTACTAAAAGCAAAGCATATAGATGTTTTAACTTGAGATTGAAGAAGATAATTGAAATTAAACATGTGAGGATTGATGAGAAGTTCATGATTCAAGAAAGATACTATGATTGTGCACCTATGATTGAAAATGAACCCAAGCCTACCAGTAAAGAAACAATTATTGAAGAAATGTTTGATTGTATTCATGTATCATGCAATGACCCTAAAACAAGCAAAGTGGAATCACAGATTACAGATGTCACACCTAAAGTTCCAAAATTCACAACTAGATACCATTCAAAGGAAGATATCATTGGAGATCAGAGTAGTAGAGTTTTGACAAGATCTAAAGAAAAAGTTTTAACAGTTGATGAAGAGGTATGTTTACTTTCACAAATTGAACCTTTAAGTGTTGAAGATGCATCCAATGATTCAGATTGGAAGAAAACTATGAAAGAAGAATTATATCAGACAATCAAGAATGATACATGGGAATGGTTCCTAGACCTCGTGAAAAAAATCTGATTGGAACAAATTGGATATTCAGAAATAAGATGAATGAAGAAGGTATAGTGGTAAGAAACAAAGCACGATTGGTATGTAAAGGATATACACAAAGAGAAGGAATAGAATACACTGATACATTTTCCCCAATGAGAAGACTGGAAGCTATCAAGTTGTTTTTGGCCTATGCAACATTCAAGAACTTCAAAGTATATCAAATGGATGTCAAGTAAGATTTTCTGAATGGTGACTTGAAGGAAGAATTCTACATAGAATAGCTTGAAGGATTTAATTTATCAGACAAACTAGACATGGTATGGAGACTAAAGAAAGCCCTTTATGGACTTAAATAGGCCCCAAGAGCTTGATATGAGAGAATTTATGGTTACTTGACAAAGATTTGATTCAAAAAGGGAGCAACAAATTGTAACTTATTCATGAGAGAGACACCTGATGGACTACTTCTTGTTGCTATCTTTGTTGATGACATTATCTTTGGAGGTAATGACAAGCTTAGTGAAGAATTTTCCAAAGAGATGCAAAGTAAGTTTGAAATGAGCATGATTGGACCTATCAAATATTTTTTGGGATTGAATGTAAAACAAACAAACAAAGGCATATTCATAAATTAGTCTAAGTATGTGAAGGAGATATTGAAGACTTTCAAAATGAAAGATTGCAAACCAGTAAGCCCTCCCATGATAATAGGAAGCAATATTTGTAAAGATGATGACTCCATAGCAGTTGACAAGACACTATACAAGTCTATGATTGGAAAACTCACATATCTTACTCAATATACACTAGATATTTCTAATGTAGTTAGCATTATTGGAAGATTTTTAGCTAAACCTAAACAAAATCACCTAATGGAAATAAAAAGAATATTCAGATAATTAAAAGGGACTATAGACTATGGTTTATGGTATCCTAACTCAGAGAATATACAACTTCATGTGTATACAAATGTAGATTGGGCAGGTTGTATTGATGATAGGAAGAGTACCTCAGAAGGAGCACCATTTCTTGGAGACAAGTTGGTTACTTGGACAAAAAAGAAGTAGAATTGTATCTCTCGGTCAACATCAAAAGCTGAGTATGTTGCAGCATCATTGAATTGTTCAACAATGGTTTGGATCAAATAGATGATTAAAGACTTTGGTATTCAAATTGATTATCCTATTTTCATTCACAGTGATAACACTAGCACTATCAATATGTCAAAGAACCCTGTGATGTACGCAAAGACAAAACACATTGAGATCAAATATCATTTTCTAAGAGAAAAATTTGCAGACAAAGAAGTAAAGTTGGATTATGTGAGAACTAAAGAACAATTAGAAAACTTTTTTACAAAGCCTTTATCAAAAGATACTTTTGAGTATCTCAGGGAGAAGCTGGGAGTAATTCCCTTTCCTGAGTCTAATTAGAATTTGCAACAAGAGCATCAGTCCTTGGTGACTGATGAGGGGTTGACTACTCTATTTCTGGAGTAGTGCCTCTACTTAAATGTTTTTGGTGTCCTTTTCCATTGATGTCAAAAGGGGAGTATATAGTAAGGGTGGGCATATACTCTGAGGGAGTATACAATAATGAAAAATACAGTAAAAAGAGATGAAACAGTTAAGATGAGATTTTGATGAGGATATTGAGAAGATTGTAAAAAGAAGAAGGATGCTTTGGGTTGATGGTGTTTTTCATATCATATTTTTCCATCAATGTCAAAGGGGGAGATTGTTGGAGATTATCTTTTGTGCAAATAGTTGATTGTATGTTTGTCATTGATGACAACATATAATATACAACAGTGTCCTATAAGAAATTATCAGTACAGATTTTTTGGAGCCTTGTACATTTACATCTATGTTGTAGACATGTTCTTGATGCAATGTTCATACACGTAGATTAAGTTATGCAGTTTCAGTCAAGTTATGTTTATCTATTTTGGCAGTTATAGTTTCTAGAGATTATCTGTTAAGAGCTGACATATTTACATTATTTCTTGAGTTGCACCTATCTTCAAGATACACGTGTTTATATTCATGTTTATTTATGAGTTAATTATGATTATCCAAAGGCGCTAAACATGTTTTAACAGAAGTGTGATGTTTGAGTTAATCTGGTAGAGCTGACTATGTGAAGCGACACATCCACTCATTTTGAGTTGCATGGTCCTAAATTTGATTGCATGGTTAGTTAAGTCGATAAGGAAGTTGCTAAAGTGTTTCCCATAGCCATCATGACCTTATCCTTGGGGAAGATACATATAATAGTTCAAATATGATCATTAAGTGTGAAAATGAAGTGAAAAAGAAAAGACAGAGAAGAGAAGAAAGGTAGACAGTAAAAGTTGAAGATCTATGTGAAGAAGTAGAAAAAGATTACAATTAATTGGAACTGATCGAGATAGTAGGTCTACTCAAATAGTTCATTATCAGATATAGTGTATATCTACCTTACAGAAGGTTGCAACCTTCATCCTTTGAGCAGTGAGCTCTTGGAAAGTGTGTCCTCACCCCTAACATGGTTATTTGTAAAAGACTCCTAATAGGGTCAGAACTTTGACCAGGTCTTTGTACTTATTGCATTGTAAAGATCAACTCCTAATAGGGTTGCAAGATCTTCTAACAAGGATCATTATAAACTAGTATAGTTATTTGTGGGTGCTAATTCCCACCGGGGTTTTTACCTAATTTGGTTTTTCCCATCACCAAAATTATGTTGTTCAATTCTGTATTATCTTGTTGAGTTTATGTTTAAATTTATTCTATACTTAATTTAAAAAAAATTGAATCTTGTAGATAACCGATTCACCCCCCCTCTCAATTATCTCTTGGGAATATTCCTAACAAGATCAATATCATTAGTGATTGTTCCTTTACCCTTGACCTTCGGATGAGGTGAAGGAATGATTTATTTTCCTTTCCCATCATCATCCTTAACCTTTCCATCCTTAGTGTTCTCCTTAGTATTCAGTTGGAATGGGTCATTGACATTCTTTGCACCAACTATAGAATCTGTATCAACTGTAGAGACATTCACAGTATCCTTCTGTGAATCAGTTTGGCTTGGCCCAGTAGTAAGTAGAGAATGATGCTCAGTTCCTACTTGACTTGATGTAGATTCTATAGTCTTTTCCTTGCTCGGGGATATGATTTTCTGAATAGGTGATTGGGGAAGGGATGCCATCACTTCTACTGCTATCTGTTCAGCATTAGATTCTTCAATTGTCTGAACCTCAAGCAACTCTTCCTCTTTATCCTATACAAGAGGGTCTATTCTCTATTTCTCTGCCTTATCTTCTTCCTTGATTTCAATTTTTTTCCATATCTTTGTTGCGGCCTACACAACATCTTCTATTTTATTTTTTAAGATTTGAAAAGTCCTAAACCTTGGAGTGTGATTACTTTCATACTGATTTATAGCATATTTTTCCTCTTAACTAGTTATAGTAGGCATGACTTGCTTCTAGGTTTTCATTCTAATGTCTTTTTCAATCTGTACTACATTGTGCCAGTGAATTGTGATTTCCTTGAGAAGGTATTTAGTCATATGGCTTTTCAATTCAGATGGATCATACTTCCATCTTGTCATTTTCTCTACTAATGCATCCTCAATCATCTTCTGCTCATCTTTGGTTCTGGTAGCATAATTTAATGATTTGAGAGATCCCATACCACTGCCTCCTTTCAAATCTTTAATCCTCTGCTCAAAGGTAGGTGGTGGATTCTTGAATATGACCGTATCTTCTTCTTCTTCATCTTCCTTAGGAAATTTCAGTTTTCTTCTAGATCTAGTGAAAGTAGGGGTAGAGGCCTTAGGTGTTTTCTTGGGTGCTAGTCTCTTCTTCCACCTCTTCTTCTTCTTTCTCAGATTCATCATCTTCTATCTTTATGTCATCTCCTTTACTTTCAAAGATTGAAGGAGGAGAGTCAGAAGACTTTCCATATTTATTTCCAATCTTCTCAATTCTCCTCCTTCCTCTTTTCAAGATCTTAGGAATCTCAATTTCCAAAGATATTCTTCCCTTTGCTTCTTCATAAGTACCAAAATATGGTGCTTTGGGATCAACAAGTTCATTCACAATAGCTTCAATGATGTCTCTGGTCTCATCTATGTTAACCTCATATGCAAGAGGTTTCATCCATGCAACCCTAGGCTTGACTTCTTGAATGTACACTTTGTCATAGTCAACTAGGAAGCAAATATCATTGTTATAGTCTTCTACCTATTTTTTAGGGATTCTGTATTTGTTCTGCATCTTCTCTAAAACTCTCAAAATATGCATCCATGATGCTCTAAAAATTATCTCCTAATTTTTCTATAAATTCATTTATTTGATAAACTATGGGTCTGTCCTTTTTCCATACAATTGTGTGTTTGGAAGGGAAAAACTTCTAAACATAAAAGAATATTCATACCAAGAGTGAACCAAACTTACACAGATTGGTATTGGATGCCTAGATGCTCTCTATATGTTTTCTTAATTGGATGAGCTGCAACTTGGCAAGGTTGAATGAAAGAGTTTTCTTGACCACTTTGTATGCCAAGTCCACAGCCTCACATGGTACACTATTTTTTTGGCTTGAACTGTATATCTTGTGTACAATCACATGAATACCAAACTTCAATTCCATGTCTATGACTCCATTCAATTTCATGCCTCTTCCATCCCACTTGGCAAGAGTCTTCTTGGCTAGCTCATCCTAGGGTAGGGTTTTGTTTTCCTTGGATTTGTTGAGCATTGGGTACCTAGTCACATGATGTACCATTTTGTTCGTGCACTTCACTAGTTTCTCCAATCAAAGATGCATGTCATGAACATGGCACAGAACAAATCTAATCCAATTTATCTAAAATTTCTATGACATATGCAATATGTGGGTTAAACCCTTAACTTCGAGGTGTTTGTGTTCCGACTTTAAATTTTTGTCTACAAAAATTCTCATTTTCTTGATTCATCTCTAGTGTGCCTAGCTATTGAATGGTGCAATGATAGAAGTATCAGATGCCGTTAAACAATAGTACCTTTGGAGGAATTTGGGAATGGGCTCCCATCATATCTGTCTCTTCTGCAATCGCTGGATGAAGCTTAACCTTTGGTGGTTCACAGACAACATTCCTCACTAACATCTTAAATACCTTCTTAACCTTACTATTGGATGAAGACACCATAATTATTAGAGGATTGATTAAACTTCATTGAAACTAAAGCTTTCAAATACAAATTTGCTCTGTAATCACTAAAAGCTCTTAGTCACTCTGTAAACTATAAATAATAACCCTTCAACTCCACATTTTATGAGAAATTTCATCATAGATTTTCATTTAATGCTCTATACTTGGTAGTTGTGATAGCTCAGGTAGTTCTCCTAGATTTTCTTGAAAGCTAAAAAAAAACTAACCTTTACATCTTCAAAACCATACAACCTAACTTAACTCAGTTAAGCCTGAGTAACTCGGATGTAACTAAGATCCTGAAGTGGTTAGATCTATAATGTGCCATAGTGCATCAATATGAAGATTTGGAATTGCTAGCATATCTAGAACTGATGTATGATGGATTGTATGCATAGTTCCAATTGTCTCCTTGTATATTTATTTGAAGATGGTGGATCCACCCAACCCACTATTTTGGGTTCCATTTGATCCTTCATTGTTTTGTTCTAAATTCTTATGATACTTCCTTACCCACTGTTGACTCATCTGTGTTCTAATTTTAGAAACTTTTTCTTTTCCTTTCTCAAAACTAGTATCCAATTTTTCTCTGTTCATACAATTCTTACTTAGATGACCGATTTGTATACACACATAAAATCTCTTATTAGGATTTCTTTTTCTGAGATGATTCTTTGCACAATTTGCACCAATATGCCCATACTCACCACAATGACAAGATCTTCTCCATGTGTTGTAATCCCAACCAAAAATTGCTTTAGCTAGTTGTTCAATAGGGTTCCATTTCTTAGTTCTGCACTCGGAAGACTTATGACCTTGTTTGTTACAATTGAAACATTTTCCTTCAAACTTAGGTTTCTCAGTGCATTCACTTACCCTATGTCCATTTTTGTTGCATCTGTATCATTTACCATTAAAATTTGACTTTCCATTGCTCCAACACTTATTTTTTGTGTGCCCTAACTTACCAAAATGATTACAAGTAGGTTTCTTGTTCTTTTGAGATCCTTGCTGTGAGGATTCACCTTGTTCAATATAACCTAATCTAGTATGTCCATGATGTCTAAATTGAGTTTTCTCTGTCAACTAATCCATGCTTACCTGTGAATTCATTATACTCTCATTGGTTTGCTTTTCAATATTGAGATCATTCTGCAGTCTTTCATTTTCAATCCTTAGATTGATAACTTCTTGATTTGAACTATTGAGTTGATTTATCATATCTACTTGCTGAAGTGACAAATGATGGATTTCATTTTCTTTTTCCTCTAATCTTGTACTTAGCAATCTTTTATCTTCTTGTGCCATTTCTCTGTCATTTTCTTCTTGGTTCTTTTGTTCCATGACTTCACATAGTCTGTGAGCTAGCCTCAACAATAATATTAGGATGTTTTACTGTAGGAGGTGGTGAAATCTTGGGAGGGGGGAAATATGTGTGAGATTTCCCCCATTGTGCCCATAGCCTATCCTAAGGAGCGCCTAAGTCTATGCCCTGGTTTGGTCTCATCTTCCAATAATTTACCTTGTGACCGAGCACAAATTTAGCATATAATTTTCTTATAAAATAGAACGAGACATCAAAATTGTTGTCGGGTGGTCTATCAAAAACCATCCACCAGCGGTCCCAAACGTTGTCATGTATTGCATTATTTGTGCACCATTTAATTGACAACTTGGTCTTTTTATGGTCCACTTTTAAACCAGTTTAAGAATCCACAAAAAGGTTACATATGTCAATTTTTTTATATTTAGGTCCATAACTTGATCATAGTCAAGCCCATCATCAAACTTGGCGTGCATGGAATCTCGCCAAAGAAGTGCAACACTATATTTATCTATGAGTTTCTCCATGCTTTCAATAATGGAGTTCAACGTGGAAAACATGGGGCACAGTGTGGGGTGTAGACATCAAAAAATGTCTTAATCCCTCTATTATTTAAATTATTAATTTATTTAATTCACTTAGCCTTTTAAAATCAAATAAATTTTATTTATTTAATTTTAAGCATTTTTCCTCTATTATTTAAATAAATTTTATTATTTATTTAGATAATTCATTTACCCTTTTCTCTTTTAAATTAAATAAATTTTATTTATTTAATTTTGATCCTTTTCCTCTATTTATTAAATAAACATTTTTTGTTTATTTTCTAAATTCATTAATCCTTCTCTAGCCAATCATGTGCATTGACATGGATCAACTCCAAAATTATGAGCTTTTGACACTTGTCACTTGTCTCTTCATTTGTATTTTAGTTCAAAAGTCAAATCCTCCCTCTTTAACCTCTTAATCCTAGCCACTAATTTCTTTTTCCTCTCAATCTCCTTCACTCCCACCAAAACCCTACCTAACCTTTAATCTCAACCACTCATTTTCCACCTCTTATTCCTAGCCCTCCATTTTCATAAGAAAATACATAAAAGGAGGCCTCACTCCTCATTTTGAAACTAGCTATTGATTGCATTTTAGAGCATTTTTCTTGATCATTTCTTAGTCTTCATTCTATTTAGTTTCTTTGAGCATTATATCATCTAGATATTACACGTTAGGTAATGGAAATCAATCTTAGTTTAGTTCACCTTGCATCTTCATCCTAGATTTGCTATTGCATTTTCATCTTCATCTTGTGAAGCTTGGGGAAATTTCCTCATACTTTTTCTCAATCCCTTCTCCATCTTCTAGCTTGCATCATAGTGGGATTTATTCAATTGTGTTGGGAGAGAACACCCACAAAATCTCTAAGAGAAAATCAAACAAGTCTTGGGTGTACTTTTTTTTGCTCATCAAAGGTTGTAGTGATAATTTTGTTATATTTCAAGTTCTTTGCATGCTTTGATTTATTGGTATATCTTGTGTTTTGCATGTTTTTACTTGTTGTACAGCTGCATGTAATTTTTATTGCATACATTTGTGCATGCCTGGTGGTACCCACATCTTGGTTTTTTTAATTTTTAGTAGATTTTTTAGACAGACTGACAAATAGGCAGCTCTACTTCTACAAAGGTGTCTCCAAACATAGGTGACTCTTCCCATAGGAGGCTTTTCCTATACATAGGTGGCTGTGACAGAAAGAAGAGTTTCCTCTTTATTTTAGTATTCTAAGTTTCTTAACCTGCATTTTTTAAAGTCATTTTAGGGTTGATTACTTAGTGAATTTTGTCATTAGGACTATTTTTGTGTATTTGCAATCATATTAGGTTTTTAATATTGCAAGTTCTAGTTGTTATTTTCTTTCTGTCTCAGATAGGAGTCTCTGCTTGTACATAAGCAGATCTGATAGAAAGACTTCATCTTGCATATTGCATCACATTTTAGGGTTTGTCTTCACTTTTAGGAACTTATAAAAATAGTTACATTCTATATTTTCATAATAGATAACATTTTAGAAGCTTTAGCTTTTTTGGATCTTATTTTTTTGTAATATTTAGGGTCTTTTTTGCATTCTGTTCCAGACATGCGGCTCTACCTATAGACATGCATCTCTGTCCATAGACGTCTCTGCTTGTAGGAAGGCGACTCTACATAATTTAGTTTCTTTTCATCATATTTTTCATGTTAAGCTTTACTAATCTAGTTTTATTGCAAGTTTTTGGTCTTTTTAGTCTTCTAACAGTGGTTTTGCTGAATGTTTGACCAAGATTAAAGTGTTTTTTAAACTACTAATCTATTGTTTTGTAGGACGCCTGTAGAAGACTTGAACCATGACACTACTAATCTATTTTTTTGTAGGTTGCCTTAGAGATATAAATAAACTTTGTGTTTTTTGTTTATCTCACATAGTTTAATTAGGGGGCTTGCGTGTTTGTGGAAAATGGTGATAGGGATATGCTCTCACCCTTTTTAGGGTGCTCAAAATACCAAACCCACCGAATTCCTCCTAGTTAGAAGAATCCCAAGGAAGTAATCAAGTGACTTATGTGTTTGAAGGATCACAAGTAGTAGGGATATGCTCTCACCCTTTTAGGGTGATCAAAATACTAGATCTACTTGTGCCTCCTTTTTTGATTGCATTAGGATTTTTGTACCCTTTTAGAGTGGCTACCTCCCAAGAGCTTTAGCATATCCGGTGAGAGGGATTGCTCAAGTGGGCAACAAGGTAGACCTGGACTCTTGAAAACCACTATAATGAAATTAACTTGAGACTAATCTCTCAAGGGACGTAGCTATTCTTGAGAATTCATTATCATTCTTGATATTGTAGGGTTGCAAGGCCTAAATCCTGCATGCAGGACAACATTATCAAGTATTCATAGAGATATATTCCTTAATCTTTCTTGTGGGACTACGGGAGGTAGTTGCAAACGGAAGTTTCACTAGACACTTTTAGATAGAGACCTACCCAGTTTGCCTCCAAAGGTATCATAATCTTTGTACAAGGATTGATCAAAGTGGATTATTTGAATCACCTAAATATTTTACATTCACCATTTGTATTCCCAATGGTGTTTTAAAACATGAATGTGGCATGAGGGAGCCTATGCGATTCGAGTATTGAGTCTCTTTTCAAAACCTACAATGTGTATAGTCCTGGAAAAAAGCCAACATCACTTTGTGTGAGGTGAAGGAATATCTAGTGTGGACAAAGATTTTGATACTAAGCCATTCCTTAGGTGGCTTTTGTTTGAAGTGTATTTGATTGTATTGAGACTAGTGGAAATATCAGGCTTGAAAAAGCTATCAGAACATGCACATTGCGCTACAATTTCCTTATCATTTTAGACTTCACAAGTGTTTATATCCACAAGGTTCCTTTGTCCCTCATTGGATTGTTTGAAGACAATTTATTGGTTACATCATGTTTGACTTTGATTTGTGCTTGAATCATTCTTGCCCACAGATAATTTGACTACAACATCCTTCAACATCATTAGGCAAACCAAGTCAAATCAGTTTCTCAAGATTTTAGATTCAAAAATTCAAGTTTCTATCCAAATTCCTACACATGTGACTTTGCCTATACATAGGTGGCTTTGCACATAGGCGGCTCCACTTGCAGACAGGCGTCGTTGCCTAAAATCAGTGAATTTTGAGGGTTTGAAAAGATTGTTTAGCTCCACTCTTTGATAGGTTCTCAAAGTGTCTTTCCCAAATCAATCATTTTCTTTTTCAATCACTATTTTCTTTCATCCTTCTATTCTCTCATACTTTCACTTCATTTTCCTAATCTTGGTAACTTGGAGCACCATCATCTACATTGGACTTTATCAATCAATATCAATCCTTATCTTTCGTACCTTTTTCAAATTTTCATCTCAAATATAAGGTAGAAAGATGTATCAAAGTGTTAGAAGGATCATTATCATTAACAAACAAATTAATCTTTCCACTTGAGAACATTAGTCTGTCTTGAGTGGTTTATCCAATCCTATCTTTCTCAAGATCATAAGTCTATCTTTGAGTAGGAAAGATCATCATCATTAATCATAATTGTTTACACCTCATTGGATCCTATTTCACTATGGTTTATCTTAAACCTTCATCACCAATCCTTATCAATCTAATCTTGAGACTTTTTGTCTTAATTCAATCAATCAATTAATCCTTTTATCAATCAATCCTAATCAATCATAAGGCCAATTTGCTCCTAGTTTATTCATCAAATCAAACCAATCAATCCAAATCTTGATCACAATGAAATTGAATCAAATCATCATCAAATAAAAGCAACCTTTGAGGCACTATTCTTATATCAAAAAATCTAAAGATATTGCTCCTTGTCCAAGATTATCCTTTCTTACCAAACATCCCTCATTTATCTTCCAAGCTCATCCATTATCAATCCCAATCTTCTTCTAATCAAAATAAAAACCTCCTTTCAAACATCATGAACCCAGATTGGATTCAAAAAGTGGTTAATGACCTTCAAATGCAATATTCCAACCAACCTTTCAAACACTCCCATCAACATCATATCTACCTCAAAACTATTCACCTTCTAACTATCCATATTTTCCTCCTCAACACCCCACATCCAATCCTACTTCTCCTCCCATTTCATATCCTTCTTCCACCTTTGACAAGGGAAATCCATCTCACTATCCCCCTTCTACATATGATCACCTTTCCCAAGAGATCCAAGAACTTAAAAACATTGTACTTAGCATGAAAAATGAAAAACATTGTCCTCCATCTAATCCTATACCTTTATATAATCCTAATCCTCCAAAGTACTTATCATCCCCTACAAATTTCTTTGATTGGGTTGACCAGATATAAAAAAAGTATACATCTCCAACTCCAAACAAGGTTGTTCAATCCCCGTGTCTATCTCCATTGCATGAAGACATACCCCCATCTCCTAAGCCTCCTAAATCCTCAGTTCCCACAAACTTCTTTAGTGATTGGATCCATGAAATAGAAAAGAGGCACCGGTCCTTAAATACAAGTGAAGTCATCCAGTCCTCTAAAGTAATTAACCCATGTCCCAAGAAATGTTGTCCATCTCCCTTGAATTAAAACATGTCTCCATCTCCTAAGCCCCGTGCTTCTTCCATTCCTCCAGCTACCCCAATCAGGTATCTTCCATATTTCCATAAATCTTCCACTCCATCCACCACACCATCCCCACAAGTCCAAACAAATCAAGCTCTTGTTACAAAGCATGATAATATGGATTCCTCTCCTCCTCTAGATCTAATCATTACTCCTTCTTGTGAAACTCCTCCATCTCATGATGCCTCCCCATCATTTGACACCTTTCCAAATGAAGATCCCAACATTGCATATCAATATCCCCTTGCCTTTATTTATCCAACTCATGACCCTAATCCTAATCACAAGCAAGACCTCCCTTACACCTTTGTATTCGAAGAATCTAGCCTTCCATCCCAAGATTCCCCTCATGATCCCATCCCTAATCAAGTTCAAGACATCCCTTTTACCTTTCCATTTGAAGATTCAATCCTTCCATCTGAAGATCTTACCCCATACAATGATACCACTCTATCCAATGATCCCTTTTGTGTCCTATCAAATAATCCCTCTTCGTGTCAAGATCAAGTAACTTTATCTACTAAGTACATCTCCTTTCATGATATCCTTCCATCCAACGATCTCATCATCCCTTTCACTCCATCACTTAATCCTCCTCAAATTCAAGATCAAAGTACCCCTTCAACTTCATGTCATTATCCCAATCTTATCCAAATATCCTACTATCCCTTCCAATCCCCCTCAAGAGCCTAATCCTCCATATGATCGTAATCCTCCATAAAATACCATCACACCTATCTAATCCACCCATGAACCTCATACATATAATCTCGGTTCATCCACATCTATCCAACATGGATTCCTTAAAGAGTCTATTATTCCTTCCACCTCCTCACCCCATTCACATGGACTTGCATCTTGTGTTCAAAGTAATAAGTATCCCACTAAAAAATTAATTTCTCAAGATGGTGTACCTTCCACACCTTCCATATCCAAAATTCCTCCATCTACATTCAAATATCCCCATCACCCATCCTCCAAATCCATATTGGGCCCTTATTTTCAAAACACCATCTCTTCCCCCTCCAAATCCATTTTGGAACCTTATGTTCCAAACACCATCCCTTCCTCAACCACATTCATTTTGGGTCCTTATATCCCAAAATCAAATCCTTCATCCCTTCCATCCATTTTGGGTCCCTACATACCTCCATCACCTCAAATACCTAACCAAGATCAACAAAATCACACATCCTTGAATTCCTTCCAACATTCACCCTTCATTATCCCATCCATAAACTCTCCACATCATTTATCCTCATGCACCCCTAGCTTGGCTAATGGAAGTAAATTGGATGCCAACGATAAAGTGCATAAAGTTCAAAAACCACAAAAATAAAAGGATCAACATGTCCCATCTAAAAGACATGATCAAGAAAAGATAAATGCAATCCAAAAGAAAGAAAAATTCAAAAGGCCACAAAGGCCCAAAAATAAATTCATGTGGATTCCTAAGCTACTTATTGAAGCAATGCATATCAAAGAAAAATCAAATTTGGCATCCAAACTTGCTAATCCAAAAGCTTCATCCACTCATAAGTCCTCAAATCCTTCATTTTCCAAATCTATTTTGGGTTTGTACATCCCAAAATACACATTTTCTCCTCTATCTACTTCACAATATCCTCCTCCTCTACTCCACCACCCTTCAAGGTGTGTTCCAATGATGATCTTTCCAACTCCTTACTCCATTTTTTCACTAGTCTTCCAACCTTCCATCCATTATCCACCAATTCGTCCTCATCCTCTCCTCCCATTAATCCAATCCTTTGCATAAATACTTATTCCACCCTTTATGTAACCCATTCATTCATCTCCCTTCTATAATCCTACCAACATCTATGAGCATAAAATATCCTTCAAAAATCAGCAAAAAATACAAAAAAAAAACATTATAAAATGTCCTTAAAAAATCATCATCTTGGTGAAAACCTGGTAAACAAGTGCTTGGATGATATAAAAAAATGACATATCAAGAGCTAACATCCATGTAACTAGATTCTTGAGTCCTTCCATCATCATCCTCATCACATATCCATTGTCTTCTAAATCCACTCAGATATCCATTCACTTATCCTCATCCTCTTGCACTCTACACTTAGGGGCAAGCTCCATCCATACTACCTACCAGATATACCTTCCATATACCCTATCCCACATCCCTCATATTCTATATGTGCATCATCCATTTCCCATCTTTAATACTGACAATCAAATTCATTCCATCCTTCCATATGCACCTACCATATCCTTTATTCGTTATCCATCCACTATCCATTATCCTACATAAGTTCATCCACTGTATCCATATTTGATCTTGACATCTCATCCATATCCTCCATCTTATAATCCTTATCCAATTATTTTCCTCCATCCACCATCCATAATATTATATAAGTCCATCTTCCTTTCCATGTCTTTGATCTTGGTTATCCCATTAATTTACTCCATTATCCATTATCCTATTCCATCCATATCCTCTATGTCATTATCCCCTATCTTATTCATACCCTTCATCTCATATCCCTTTCTACCTTTCCTACCTTTTCTCTTCATACAAACTAGAGGTACTAAAATATCCATGCATTCTTTGGACAACACAAGCCTTCCTCCCCTCCATGTACATCCTTTATATACTATCAATATATCCATCTCATATAGTCTTTATCCTCCATATCTTCATCCTTCATCCTTCCACCTCTAGTATGGGGGCATATTTTACAACATTAGCCTTGGATCCTACTCTTCTTATTCCCCATCCTCTAGTCTTTCACTCACATCCCTTACACATCATCCTTCTATTTCATACATCCTTTATCCCCCATCTTTTCACTTTTTATTTTCCTACCTTTTGTTTGGGGTATTTTAATTGCTTTTCCAGCTAGTTCTTTGATCTATTTCCTTCATATCTCCCATATTATAGTCTTCCATATTCTACCAATTACCTATTCATTCCATCCATCTCTTTCCCAAATCATCTCTCCATCTTTCCATCCTTTCATATACCTTGGATCTCCCTTTTCCTTGGTGTTAATCTATTTTTTCCTTCATCCATTCTCTTATCCAATCTCATCTACTCCATTATTCATTTCCACCACATATCTAATCTTTTCATCATCCTTTCATCTTCTTCAAATAATTTTTCCTATCAAATCTCTTTATCTTCTAATTCAATCTTCCTCTCATCCAATTCAATCATTCTTATCTTCTCATCCCATTCTATCTAATCAGTGTTCATGTATACAACCTAATTAGACATGGAGGTCATTTCCTCCCCCTTTATCAACATGGTTTCCCCCAGATTTCTCTCAAGGGCCAACATATTTTAAAAGAAATCTTAAATATCATAAAATGTTCAAAAAATCTAAAAAATCATAAAATGATCCTGAAAAAATCCTTAAAAAATGAGAATGTCATAAATGAAATAAAAATATAAAGAAAATTTCAAAAAATCTTTAAAAATCCAAAAATAATTTTTTTTTAAAAACTTCAAAAATCTAATAAAAATCTAGAAAAACAAATCCTAAAAAATTGCAATAAAATCTAGTGCGATCAATTCTGATCCATACACTCCAACTCTGTAATCTATCAGTACCATCATGTTAATCCAGATTAGCTGGTAATTGATTGATCAAAATTTTCTTTTTCCAATCATCATCATGGGATGTATCCTTCCCGATGCTTGGATGTACATTGTTCTTATCATTAACATTGTCATCCCTAATCAATCATCACCAATTAATCGATCAATCATTTGGTTTTCAGCTTTGTAGGGTCAACATTTTGGTTTGCTTCTGGTTTTCTATGCATGCTTTCTTGTTTCTTGTATGTGTTAGTATTCTATGTACTTGATCATGATCCTTTTTATCATGTACTTCACACCTTGTCATCTTGGTTCCTTAAACCTTGGTGCATATCATCAAGTACCATATCAAAATTTAGGTTATGCTCCCCAATGTTTACACATTCAATTGCATTTTTTTTTGCATCTTATTAAATTGCATTTCAGATAGATTTTCATTTTGCACTATGAGGCCTTATTTTTATCCCTCATCCTCACCTAGTTTTGTGTCTCCCCCCAAGTGATCAATAGGTCTTCTTTACTCCTCCCACCCATGCAGTCCCTCCTCCCGGGCGATGGAGATGCCCCTGTGTAGATGGACGGGTGGCTCTATTGGTGGAGACGCCCACCTATTGATGGACGAGTGGCTCCACTGATGGATGAGCGGCTCCTCTGGTGGCTCTACCAACGGAGATGCCCATCTGCCAATGGACAAGCAACTTTGCCAATGACTCTATTAATAGAGATTCCCATCCGTTGATGACTCTCCTATTGGAGATGCCCATCCGCCAATGGACGAGCAGCTCTGTCAGTGGCTCTACTGGCGAAGACACCCATACGTTGATGGATGAGTGGCTCCGCAGATGGTCGAGTGGCTCTGCTGGTGGCTCTACCGGCAGAGACACCCATCTGTTGACCGATGGTCAGCTCCATACTTCCATCGATGAGAGGGACACCCTCTCCACCTCTTCGTGGTGGGCCCCACTATTCCCTCGTTCCCCCTCATCCCTATCTTTTTTCCTCTCCTTCCATACTCTATCCATTTTGAGAACACATTTGTGTTCTCCAAACTCGTATGTCCTCTCGAGGGGGCATACTATTACCTCCTTGTCATCCTTTCCTCCCATTATTGGGGCATCTTCCTTTTCTTTTTCTTTGACGTGATGTCGATCTCGACATCACATCAAAGAGTGGAACAATGTAGACATAAAAAAATGTCTTAATCCCTCTATTAGTTAAATGATTAATTTAATTAATTCACTTAGGCTTTTAAAATCAAATAAATTTTATTTATTTAATTTTAAGTGTTTTTCCTCTATTATTTAAATAAATATTATTATTTATTTAGATAATTCATTTACCCTTTTCTCTTTTAAATTAAATAAATTTTATTTATTTAATTTTGAGCCTTTTCCTCTATTTATTAAATATATATATTTATTTTTATTTTCTAAATTCATTAATCCTTCTCTAGCCAACCATATGCGTTCACATGGATCAACTTCAAAATTATGAGCTTGTGACAACTGTCACTTGTCTCTTCATTTGGGTTTTAGTTCAAAAGTCAACTTCTCTCTCTTTGACCTCTTAATCCTAGCCACTCATTTCTTTTGCCTCTTAATCTCCTTCACTCCCACCAAAAGTCTACCTTACCTTTAATCTCAACCACTCATTTTCCACCTCTTAATCCTAGCCCTCCATTTTCATAAGCAAATCCATAAAAGGAGGCCTCACTCCTCATTTTGCAACTAGCTAGTGATTGCATTTTAGAGCATTTTTCTTGAGCATTTCTTAGTCTTCATTCTATTTAGTTTCTTTGAGCATTAGATCATTTAGATATTACATGTAAGATAATGGAAATCAATCTTAGTTTAGTTCATCTTGCATCTTTATTCTAGATTTGTTATTTCATTTTCATCTTCATCATGTGAAGCTTGGGGAAAGTTCCTCATACTTGTTTTCAATCCCTTCTTCATCTTCTAGCTTGCATCATAGTGGGATTTATTGCATTGTGTTGGGAGAGCACACCCACAAAATCTCTAAGAGAAAATCAAACAAGTCTTGGGTGCACTTGTTTTATCTCATTGGAGGTTGTAGTGAGAATTTTGTTATATTTCAATTTATTTGCATGCTTTGATTTATTTGTATATCTTGTGTTTTGTATGTTTTGACTTGTTGTGCAGCTGCAGGTAATTTTCATTGCATACATGGGGATATTGGCATATGTGGTCTGATATCCTCTAAGCTGATTTAGATTGTCTCCTATGAGATCCTCTAACAATCAAGGGTTTGAGACTGGTTGGTCTTCTGAAGGCGGGGGATTGTTTTGACGTGGTTCTAGATTGTTTATGGACTCATTGGAAGGGTTTTTTGATTCGTTTGAATCTATGTCTGATTAAAGTGAAAACCAAAATAGACAATTATAATCAATTTTAAAAAATAATAAAGAATATCATTTCAAGCCTAGTTTTTAAAAAAAAAACTATAAATTTCAATTCAAAAACCAAAAACAACAATAAAAACTTAGAAATTTAACTTGTTCAATTTGGATGCAAATTGTTAACTGTAGCAAATTAGATATATGATTGTCTTCAGATATATGAAATTGTTTGGTTGTGTTCAGCATTTTCACAATGAAAATTTTGAATGCAACCACAGGCTACAAATATATTTTACTAATGAATATCAGATATCTGATATTAACAGATATCCGATATTATCTGATATCCAATAATTATTTTTCTTTTGCTTTTGGCTTGGCGAGGTGTACTGACGCCCAAACCTACTAAAAAATCAACAAAGTTTTGGTTGCACTTTTGGACGAGTGAAAAGCTCATTTTTTCATATCACCAGTTTTTGGCATGCCATGATCATGCACATACCCATTATGAGGATTCCAGGATCCCAAATCACCCTGCATGCAAAATTAGTCAGGTCAACCTACCATGTGTTGCTATCATAAATGAAAACATTTTATATCCAGCTGAGAATCTCACTCCAACTAAAGCCACAAGTACCTCCAATGTCAAATGATGATGGGAGATCATCATTATGCCAAACTTTCTCAAGAAATGGATGAAACATATCTCTCCAACTAGCTCCCTAATACATAACCACCCATGGGAATGTTACTCCTATATCCCACAAGTAGAAAAATTATCCACCTTTCAACTATCTAATATCATGTTACCCCAAGCTGATTACAAATGGAATGTCCATCTACCCCAATACTACCTCTCTGACTTGTATCCCAAAGTAGTGACGATACCAGAGAACAAAAAAAGAAGGCCTACATGACTTGGGTCCTTTCTCTAAAAGAAAAAGTACCTCAATAACTCATCAAGCCCATACTTATGTGTCATTCAAAGAATCAATTCATTAGTAGGTGGGCTAAATGAAAAAGAGTGTTCATATCTCACAATGTAATCACGGTGAAATGCATTATCATGCACAATCTTCTTACTAATTATAGATGAATCATACTCATCATGTTCTACCCTTGTGTTATCACCATTGACAACCTCAATGATAATGGATCTATTGGAATCACTAGATATTGTGTCATCACTCTCAAATTCATTGGTCACAATATAGTATGGTTCATCATGTTCATAGCATGAAGAGGCATGATCTCTATCAGGCAGTATTAGTAAGATATCTACTTTAACCCTTCCTGATGCATGCATTATTGTCTGCAAGATTGTCATTGAAACTTTATTTTTAGACCAATGTTGGATGATATACTCAATGAATGTGCCAATCCTATCAAATTATCCCATGCCTTGTGCAAATGAATCCACTTTTGGGTACACACTTTCAAGAACTACAGTAAGAGGTGCAATCTGTTGAAACTGATTTGCATTTCCTGTTAAAGTATTAACCTCAAGGTTGAAAGTTGTATCATTATGTGGTTCCTTCTTCTTTGTGACTGATTTACAATTAGCATCATTCTCACCTACAAAAATCCCATGGATGTAATTTAATTTTTCATGTACCAAATCTCTCTTATGAAGTTCATCAACCAATCCTATTACCCATTGGTCCTCCACACCTGTCATATCTGAATGTTGAGATGGAGAAGAATGTAACAAAATCAATTTTTGACCAATCTCATCTACCTAATTTTCATCTTCTTTAAGTGCCACTAAGGTAGCCTCTAGGGTTTCCTTAGTATTTTAGATCTCTAATGTAAGGGTGTCTACTTCATCTTCCATTCTTTTCAATGCTTCAGATTAGATCGTAGAAAGCTCAAGGAGATGATCACAATATGATAATATATTTAAATAATTCAATTTCATTATTTCCATTACTGCTTTGATCACCTGAAAATTTTGATGAGATGAGTCTTCAACACCCTTTTGTCTCTTCTCAAGTTGATTCTTCCAAAGATGATTTTCTATCAACTTGTGTGTGTTATCAAAATTAGAAAGTGCTGCAACAATTTTATGTTCACTCATTTTTAATGGATACTCCAAGTTTGGCTTGTAAACCAGATTAGACTTAATGGATGAGGTGGGTGGTTGACCTTAAATAATTTTACTCTCTCCATATTCTTCCTCCTTGATTTCCTCTTTGACTTCTTTCTTATTTGGAACTATGACAACGTTGGTTCCAAAACTAAAATCATCCTCCTCGTTCCAATTACCCATCACATGAGATGATGCCATACTATTCCCAAGTAGAAGAAGAGGGACATCATTAGAAGAAACTATATAAATATTAAGATAATTCATCTCCTCACATGGCTCATCAAAGATGACCTCTAGGTCACCCACCAAGAGACTTCGCAATACCTTTATTGTAAGAAGTATGAAAAGAATGAAAGCATAAACAAGAAGTAATCCAAGAAAATGAAATGTTAGAAGATTTTACCATAAACCAAAGGAGAGAAAGATTTCAAGATCAACCACAAACACTTCAAGAATC
>MU227058.1:1500809-1514067 GCA_018584345.1 Thuja plicata
AAGATTTCAAGATCAACCACAAACACTTCAAGAATCCAACAATGAGCCAAGAGATTTTGGTAAGGGGAAAAGCAAAGAAAAACCCCTTTGTGAATAAGAATATGGCAAAAAGCCTAAAGGATGAGAGTAATAAGCTCAATACAATAATGAGAGCAATGAGAGATTGAGAGATAGAGGAGAAGATTATTGAAGCAAGTGTGTGAGAGACATCTCTTAAGTAGAGATGAGTGGAGGATTTTTCATGTAACTCCCTTCTCCTATGGATGCCACATTCATATTGTGTGTGTGACAAATGTGTGATTCCTCTTAAGGAGGAATATCTATTTTCCTTATTAAAGGAATTACAAAATAGTGACATGTCCTCTTACATGGAATAGAGGACAAATACAAATAAGGATACCTTGGTTTATCCTTTTAATTACATATTTTCAACCAAGGAAAGATTAATTCTAACATTTATCCACAATGTTTTCTTTGGTTTCTTGGACATCATGATACTCATCTTCATTTCCAGACTAACAATCAACATCATGCAACTCTAGACCTAATTTATATATGGGGTTAATATACACGCCTTAATTTTTTAGAAATTTCAACCCCTATAGCAAATTTTTTTAGAAGAAGTTAGGGAATAATTTTTTTTAGAGAGAAATCCATCCCAGACATCATTATGGGATAATCCACGAGGAGTATCATACTAATGTTCTTCAATACCATCTTCCATGTCCTCCACATGATTGAAAAGGACACTAACCAAATAAGTTTTCTCTTCAGATGTAGCTGCAATAGATAGCTTATTTTCATCAACTTCATGTTCATCAGGACTAACATAAGCATCAACACTCACTAATGATGTAGAGTCATCTTCATAGGATAATTGGATGGTATCTTTAAAAGCACTAGTGTGATCACTCATGCTAGATAACTCGACCTCCACATTCCCAACCAAGAAACTCATGACTATTAAATGGAGATTTTCTTGCAAGGTCTAATATATTGAAGGTGATTTTTTATGACATGAATCTATCACACTTGCTTCACCCTTAACATCCAATTCTTGAATATAAACACTAGAAGACACTTCAATAATGCTATCCATTTTAGTCTCTCCCTCAAGAATTGGATTAGTACTTGTTTCAAATCACCCACTTCAATGAAAAATTAATGATGCCTTTCTTGAATAGCTGGTTTGAATTTTTGTTCACTTGTGAACTAAATAGTGACCGCTGAAAAATTCTCATATAAATTCTTGCAAACTTCTGGTGCAAACAAATCCTAAGCTATCTTACGATATCGTTCTTTTTCCAAATTAGTCTTGTAATGCAACTTCGGATGTCAATCCATGTAATCAATGACAGATAAATATTTCTTAACAGATGTAGGGAGAGAATCACATTCCTTAAATAGCCTAAGTACTTCTTCCCTTTTATCTTTCTACAAAGTTTAAGCTAACTGTTGTTGTTCTTGAACAAGATCCTTCTTGACCCTTTTCAGGCTAGGAATTTTTCCACTGATTATACTCAACATGATGGCTAGTTTAATGCTCTGATATGACGGTAAGATCCCCTACCTATACTGACCATAAATTTTTAGTTTTCTTACCTAGACATTTCGTCAAGAAGTTTGAGTGTAGGGTCTGATCTGAAATTTCTGAATTCTTGAGCCACAAAACACATTACAAAATACAAATACAATGCATAGAAATTGTGTCAAACATTTGTATGAAAATAGAGATCAAGCATTATAATTGTGAATGAAAAGACACAAAAAAAAAATACATAACCTCCAAGAAGGATCCTCCAATTATCAAACTTTTGCAACAAAATTTTACGAAACAGTTGGGATGGAAAACTACTTTTAGAACCTTTTCAATTACTGAGGTAGTTTATCAAACATATAATAGTCTTTTGTTAAGACTTAGAGCTTAAGAAACCAGAGTATTTAGTCTTCCATATAAGTGCATATTTGTAAAAATTAAAAACCAATATCAGACTTCATTTAAGTTCCATATTTTTACAATTACCTCAACACTGCAAACTTAAGATAACTAACTAGTCAATAACATGCTCTAGGTGAAGGCTCCAAGATTATGTGGTGCAAAGTGTAGAACAAGAAGTGTAGACTTTAGGCCTACTCTTTCCACAAGTTGGTTAGTGTTCCCAACTTCTAAAATCCTTCAATACAATGTTTTAACTTATCCAAATGTCTTCAAATCTTTGAATCCCGTCCATACAAGGTGATTCCCTCCTGACTTGTTCAACTTCAAGTCTTCAAGTTTTAGAGACAGTCTCTCTCTAAACAATTCCCAACATGGAAATTTGGTTCAACCCAATCTCACACTCCTACTGAGGGTTTTAACCTTACAATATACTCCTAGGGATTGACTTTCAACAATCACTTAGCCTCTACAAAACCCTTAACATGAAAATCTCAGTTTTAGACCTTGATTCTACTAGGTCTCCAAATAGTGTTTCTTCTCTCAACTTAGGCAGTGAACATGGGACCAAGCCTATTCAATACTTGTTTTAGGATCCTCCAAAATGACCCTTACAAACCCCAAAGTATCAGGCACAAACCCTACTCCTGTACCCTCAAATTGTCATAGAGACAGTCTAGCCTAATTGATCAGTTTAGACTAGGGCCTGATGGAATGGTTCAAAGATGGGCACATAGAATTGAGGAAAATGCTTGGTGGTCTTCTATAGACTTCAAATGATCAGAAAAATTCAAAAAATTGGACCCATAACACTCTTCAATTTCTTCTGTGTTTGTCTTCTATAGACTTCAAATAATCAGAAAAATTCAACAATTTTGACCCATAACACTCCTCAATTGTTGTTGCACACTAACTTGTCCTTCACTGGCTAAATACATGAGTGATATTTAGCCTAGGGGATCAACAAAAAAGCACCCAATGAACTCCCACACACATGATCCTTTGGAGTATTAATGTACATTTCCTTAACTTGTCTTTCATGAAGAGACATCAAATTCCAATGGTGAAAACACAAGTTAGGGCCACATTTTCATTGCAAACCCCAATTACTGAGGGTTTCAGACCTGTGGTAATAGAAATCTCTCTAACTTGTACAAATCAATACAAAATTAACTCAAAAAAATGCAACAGAAACTAGATTCATCCTACAACATGGCAATAGCAATTGATCTAAAGATTCAATCTGTACACAAACTTACAATGCAAAAATGCTCATAAAAATGTGGTTTTTCATGAAATTTTGCTTCAAAATGTGTTTTTTCATAACCTCCCAATCTGACAGGATTCCTACATCATAAATAAATCTTCTCAATGGATCCAACCAATTCAAATATGGTTGTGACCATTGGAAATAGAAATGCAACTTCTGGAGCAACTTTTTGAAAAGTTGCTCGAGCAAATTTTACAAGATTGATAACATTTTGTCAATTGTTAACGATAATGTGATTTTTTCATCCCATTAAGTTGGGAATGACACAAGGAACCTGTGAATGATTTAAAATTTCCAAATAAGACCTTATAAATCCCTCTGCAACCTATAAGATAGAAATCATAAAAAACTCCTAAAGCATGTCCAGTGAACTAAGGAATCCTCTGATTTATAGAGGCACCAGAAGATCCTTGTCCATAAAAGATGGACAAAAAACACATACTATGATAGTTCAAAGACTTATCAATTATTAAAAGTAAAAAACAAAACATCAAAAGATGACATATGACTTAGGTTCCCTACACCATGCTACTCAGGATAGAAAAACTCAAGTCCCATTGAGTTGGATAGCTGAAAAAATGAATCCAAATTTCTCAATGGCCGTCTTGGTCAGCCAAGTAGCATCCTGCAGTGGCTTATTATTCCATTGAACCATGTATTCATAGTAATTCTCCCCTCTAGTTTGTTTAGAAACCCTTGTTTCCAAAATGCAGTTAATCTCCAAAGGAGTAGACTTAGGAAGATCTTTCAACAATTCCTCTTGCTGAGAGCTTGAATCACCTGCAACAAACACATCATCTACAACACCCTTATAAGAATAGAGGTCAGAAACATTAAAAAATAGGAGACACATGTATATGGGAAGGCAAATAAATTTGATAAGTATTTGAACCACATTTTTTAAGGATCTTTTAAGGTCCAATTTTCTACACCATCAACTTAGTGTATCTTTCCTTGGGAATCTTTCATTCCTCAAGTAGACCATTCTAAGTCACCAACCTTGAAATGTAACTCCCTTCTCTTCTTATTAGCATGTTCTTTATATTTGATAGGGGTATAGTGCAACCTTGACTGAACTTGCTCATTAATATCTTTCATTACTATCACAAAATATTCTACAAGAGCACTAGGCTTCTTCATGTCAATTCCAAGACACCCCTTGGGTGCACACCATAAACAATTTGAAAAGGAGTTTTCCTTGTACTTCGGTTAAAAAAGTCATTATAAGAGAATTATTCCTGTGCTAGAATGGAGTCCCAACTTGAACCATGGTCTTGGGTAAGGCATCTCTACAAATTTCCAAGTGACCTATTAATCACTTGAGTTTGTCCATCAGATTGGGGGTGATATGTTGATGACAAGAAAACATTTGTACCCAACTTCTTCCACAGGGTCCTCCAAAAGTGACCAACGAATTTAGGATCTGTATATGAAATGATAGACATTGGAAAACCATGTAATCTAAAAACTTCCTTAAAGATAAACCATCCAACATGAGAGGCATCATGTGCGGTCCTACATGGAATAAAGTGAGCCATTTTGGAGAATCTATCTACAACCACAAAAACACTGTCATGACCAGCCTTTGTCTTGGGAAGGCCAAAGACAAAGTCCATGCTAATAGAGTCCCAAGGTTTGGAAGGAATGGGTAATTGATGTAGGAGCATCTTAGGATTCTGGTCAATCCTATATCAAACAAAAATATGTTTACTTTTGGAGTTTTGTATCTTAGAGGAGTCCTCAGTTGAGTATTTAGTTGCTTAGTTTCATGTTGATCAGTGGTTGGTCAACTTGGTGATTAAGCTCAGTGGTATTTTATCAGTAGTATTTTCTTAGTACTTGGTCATTGTTGGTGACTTGGTTACTATGGTGGCTTGGTGCTCGGTGTCCCCAATGAGTTTTAGTATTTTTTTCTTAGTAGTTTCACTGAGTAGGTGTCTGTTTCTCAGCGGTCTATTTCACCGATTGGGTTTACTTTGTTAGATTTGTAGTCTGACTTGTTGGATGACTCTTGCATTTAATTTGGATCACGTCATTAATGGTGGATCTCTCATTAGAGATTGTGTGGACCTAAATCTGGGTTGGGGGCTTCTCCAATGTTTGATTATTGTAGGCCAATGTGTTGGTTTCCTTTTGTATTTAAGTTGTATTATGTTCTTATCTTAGCACATCAGATTTAGGAGTGGATATAAGGATCTCAATTGTGAGTTGTAGGTCTTGGAAAAAGGTAGATGGCTTGATGCTTGTAGAATATCTATAGTAGATCTTGAGTTTTATCTTTATATTTGGTTGTAACTAGGAAGCCCTTATAGCCTGGCATGTTGTATGTAATTGATTAACTATGCTAATAGAAAGATGAATGGTGATTATTTTTTTGTGTATTTGGTTGTTTCCTCTTTTATGGTTATTGGATGCAAGTTTGGAAAATCCTTTATTGGATCCTCCATTCTTGATTGCATTTGGTGGTATCAATGCTGAGTTTTAATCACTGGAGAAGGATTTAGGTTTCAATTTCTGGAGATTTGTGGAGCGAAGATGCCTCCAAAGAAAACTTATGAGATCATAGAGGAAGAACCTAAGGAGGAGTTCAATCTTAAAGATTTCCAAGCTTTGCAGAGGAAAGTGCAAGGTTTGCAAGAGGAGTTGCAAAGAAAGAATGTGTCTAAAGAACACTGAGATAATGGTGAAGAATCTTAAGAAGAAGATCATTTCGAAGAAGCTGTAGAAGATGGTAGAGATCCAAAGGAGGCTAGATTTCGAAGATCTATGTCTAAAATTGGGAAAATAACTAAGATCATAGTTTCTACATTTGATGGAAGCCTTAGGCTAGAATATTTGATCGATTGGATTAATAAGATGGATGAATACTTTGAGTATAAAGAAGTGGAAGATCCTGATAGAGTTTGGTTTGCAAAGAAAAAGCTAAAAGGTCATGCAAATATATGGTGGAGAGAATTTCATTTGGAAATAAGTCAGAGAGGTGAAGACAAGATCGTCAAATGGAGCCGAATGGTTAAAAAGTTGAAGAAGCAATTCATTCCAATGGATTATGAATTGGAGATGTTCAAGAAGATGCAAGGTTTGAGGTAGGAAAAAAAATCGGTGCAATAGTATACTGAGGAGTTTTATAGGATCCTAATTAGGACAGGAAATTCAGAAGCTAACAAGGAGAAAGTTCCTAGGTATATCTATGGCTTGAGACCTAGTATTCAGGAAGAGTTACTATTCAGATGAAAAAAATATGAGATTCTTATAAGATGGAATTGAAGATTCAGGATAAGCTGAATAAGAAATTTGAAAGTCAACAAAATAACAGAAACCAAGGTGGTAAGACTAATGACACAATTACTGAGGGTAAGGTGGTGGAGAATACTAAGCAGACTGAGGTAGGATCTAGAAATAGTAAAACTACTAAGGATTACAATCGTGAGTATCGAAGAAGAGGAAGAAGTGATTCTATCGGTACTTGTTTTTAGTGTGGTGAGAAGGGACATAGGGCTTGGTCATGTCCTCAAAAATTTTTTTACCCTAACTACCGAGGAAAGTTTGGTGAATTCTACAGAAGAAGGTGAAGTTGTGATCACTAGAAGGTTGGATGCATGTATTAATGAACCGGTGCAGAGAAGAAATTTGTTTAGAACTAGATGTAAGTGCAAGGATAAGGTATGTAATGTCATAATTGATGGTGGCAGTTCTGAGAACTTTTTTTTAGAAGAAATGGTTAGTAATTTGAATTTAGGAAGGAGGAAACATCCTAATCCTTATCAGATTAGTTGGATACAAGATGTGTCCAAGGTTAGGGTTGAGGAGAAATGCCTTGTTAATTTTAAGATTGGATATTATTATAATGAGATATTATGTGATGTGTTTCCTATGGATGCTTGTTAGCTATTTCTTGGTAGACCTTGGAAATATGATAGACATGTTATGTTTGATGGTCGTGCAAATACCTATGTTGTGAGGTAGGGTGGATCCAAGCATAAACTGGTACCTTTGCATGGAATAGGGACTAAGGGATGTGGACTTATTAGATGTTGTTAGACTGAAAGTGACAAACACAAGGAGAAGAGAGTTGATGAACCTCTTCCTAAGGGTCAAAGGAAAGAGAATTTGAAGGGAAAAGAGAATGACATCTCTGAGGAACTTGTAGAGATTAAGAAGCAAATGGAATTTTGGCTAAGATGGTGCAGCAAATGTTGACACTAGTGACACAGATAGATACATATATTACTAAGTTACTTAGTATTTCAGATGAGAATGTGGTTCACTGAAATACCAATGATATCAAAAGTGTAAAGGAGGGTTGAAGTCAGCTACTATCGGTTGCAGGCAAGAGATATGAGAAAAGTGCAGGACTGATCAACTTATCGATTGATACAATGGAAAGAATTAAGAATAGCATGGAATGAAGGACAAGAGGAGATAAAGGTTAAGAACAATTATGAAATACCTTTTATCAAATGAGATAATGGACAGAGTGAAGATAGAATGGAATGAAGGACAAGAGGAGATATAGGTTAAGAACAACTATGGAATACCTGTTCTGATTCCCTTAAGATGTTCATGATTTCCTTTATGGGAACATCTTCTTTACCTGGGGTGTCTGATGCAAGAGCATCCTAGGATTCTTGGTAATCCTATATCAAGAAAAAATATGTTTACTTTTGGAGTTTGGTAGCTTAGATGAGTCCTCGGTTGAGTACTCGGTTGCTTGGTTTCCTATTGATCGATGGTTGGTCAACTTGGTGACTAAGCTCGGTAGTGTTTTCTTGGTAGTAGTTACTCCATACTTGGTCACTTTTGGTGACTAGGTTACTATGGTGGCTCGTTGCTCAGTGTCACCGACGGGTTTCAATGTCTGTTGCTCGGTAGTTTTCCTAAGTAGGTGTCTGTTTCTTGGTGGTTTGTTTCACTAACTAGGTTTACTTTGTTAGATTTGTAGGTCAACTTGCTGGTCGAATCTTACATTTAATTTTGATCATGACATTAATGGTGGATCTCTCATTAGAGATTATGTGGACCTAAATTTGGGTCAGGGGTTTCTCCAATGTTTGATTATTGTAGGCCGACCTGTTGGTTGCCTATTGTATTTAAGTTGTATTATGTTCTTAGCTTAGGACATCAGATTTGGAAGTGGATTTGAGTGTTGGATCTAAGGATTTGGATTATGAGTTGTAGGTCTTGGTAGAAGGTAAATGGCTTGATGGTTGCAGAAGATCTATAGTATTTCTTGAGTTTTATCTTTGTGTTTGTCCATAAACGGGAAGGCCTTACAACCTGACATGTTGGATGTAATTGATTATCTATGATAATAGAAACTTGAATGGTGATTATATTTCTGTGTATTTGGTTGTTTCCATTGTTATGGTTATTGGCTGCAAGTTTGGACAATCCTTCATTGGATCCTCCATCCTTGACTGCATCAGTAATGGAGTATAATTCCCTGCATTGGAAGTTTGACCTTTAGATCTTTGACAAACCAAACAAGTTTCAACAAACCTTCCAACATCAGTCTACAACCGTGGCCAAAATTAGAACCTTCTAACCAACTCCAATGTTTTATCCACCCCAAAATGCCTTGCAAGACTACCACAATCCTTCTCTTTTACAATATTTTCCCTCATAGAAATTTTAGGGACACAAAGTAACCCTCCTTTAAACAATAGACCATCTTGGACCAGAAATTAAGAGAGTTCAGTATGGTACCTTTTAGTCATGTCCACACAAATCTTATAGACATCCTTGAAGTCTTCATCATCTACATACATAGCTTTCATAGCTGAGATCCCTGCACTTTCTAATTGCATACTTTGAATTGTTAGATTCCTCCTACTTAAGGCACCGACAAACTTATTAAAAATTCCCTTTTTATGCTTAATAGTAAATTTTAGAGTAATCATTATTTTTCTTATTAATTAAATCACGTTGATTTAATTAGTTAAGTTGTTTTATTACTCTTTAGTGCTTAATCTTTCTCTTAGGTGCATTAATAATTATTTCATTTATTAATTATTAATGTACAACCTAGATTTTTTCCTTTTAGGGTTTTGTTCACCTTTTAAGGTTGAACTTTGTAATTATTGTTCATTAATTCAGAATATATTTTTTCTCTCCTCTTTTCGAGTTTCTCTCAGCTTCCAAGTTCTTATGTTTTTTCCTCCTTTCTGCTTCTTTCTTGTAATAGGTACTTGCATGAAATGTTCTTGGGTGTTATTAGATCAATGTTTATTAGATTCTTCATGGCATCAGAGCCCTTCTACTATTGCCTATTTTGGAGTGTTTGAAGTATGTTTTGAAGGAGAAAATCTTAGTTTTTTTAGGGTTTTTATCTTCAATCTAAATGTGAAGATTTTTTTAGAGCATTTTGTGCCAAAACGGACCTCACCTTTGCACTCAGAAGGCCCCAAAAACTATATTTTTATATAAGGTTTGTCAATTTTGGCCTCCGTGACATCTGCAAAAAGCATTTGGCTTCTAGGCATGGTTTTTGAGGCAAAAATGAAAAAATAATAATCAAAGAAATATAAAAAACCTCAAAAATTTGAGTTTTATTGCGTAGTGGCAACACAACCACCGCGCCACCACCATGTGGCCCACGTGCCACCATGGCCCAACCAGCCACCATGGTTAGCACTCTGCCAAGGCCCCACCCATATGCCACCCACTCCCTACCCGTGCCCCGCCGCACTGCCTGGGAGTCGCCCGCTGCATCAAGCTGATGTCAACATACCGGCAGCTAACGTTAGCAATCTGGTGACTAAATTTTTTTCTAGCAGCCAAATGTTTTTATGGCTTGATGGTCTAGTGATGTTCAGATGGTTGTCAATTTTTCTACCATGAATGGGCGATGGCCATTTAGATGTCAAATTTTTTGCAGTGACTGGTTTTTTCCAGAGAGCTTTACATTCTGACCTCCTGTCAGTATTTTGCTCATAACTTAAGCATACGATATCATTTTTCAACAAACAAGATATCGTCAGAAAGCTATTTCCAAGATGGATACCCCCATTTGGGTTTTGTATTCTAATTATTTCGTTTTTTTACATGTTTTTAGTGTCAAAGTGGTGGCTTCCGTTTCCCTCTTCACTGCATCAGGTCACCAGGTTTTCTTCTTGTGTTTTGTGCTCTCTAAGTTATTTTTTGGTGTACGGGGGATAGTTTAATAAATTGTGGGGGGTTCATTTTAATTTCTATCATTTACTTCAGAAATACCCTTCTACTTCATTCTTCTTTCTCTCAATGTCGGACCCTTGAGTTGCCTGATTGACACCACATGACTATCACACCTTGAAAGCACACATGACCAGGCTGCTTATGTCACGTGGCTTATGGTCTTGTCTAGATGAGAACCAACCTATTTTTTAGTGTCCTTTTTAGATTCTTTAGCACAAGAATAAGATGGATGAAGCCATGGGATTAATTTCACTAAATATATCTGATAGTATCCTGTTTCATTTAGAGAATTTACACACTCCTCAGTCCATCTAGGGAAATTTTGTAGATCTGTTTGGCACAATGAATGAGTTCCAGGCACTATAACTTGATGTAGAGTTGACATCAGTGTATCCTGACACTTTTCCTACCATGGAGGAATTCTTAATGAAGTTAAATGATCTCCATTTACTTTTACAAGGATGTGGGAAGACCAAATCAGATAATGAGTGTATTTTTGTGATATTCTCAAAGCTTCGAGGATAGTTCCATATCTTCTCCTCCACTTTCTATTCCAATATGGATGCTTTGGGTCCTAGGCACAATATACCTTCCTTTGAGGCCTTCTATGATCGGTTGACTTGAGAGGAGTCAAAGATTAAATATTTGAATGATACTTTTGGCCCTATGAGCCATGCTTTGGTTTCTCATCCATCTTCACGGAAGCTAGAGAAGAAACATGTATCACCAACCACAGAGTTTTGGAAGGATTCTCCTTCTCAGCATTCCTCTGACCCACCTCCTCCAAATAAGGGGAAATAAAAGACCAAAAAACCTAAGAGTGCTTATTGTAATAAGCCCAATCATGACGAGTCTCAGTGCTTTCAGAAGAAGGTAGATGGATATGCCCAATAGATTTCTGATTTGACAGCTCTTCTTCACAAAAGAAAGATTGATATTCCTTCTTCCTCTTCTCGCTAGTCTTCTTCATCATCTTCTCAGACAGATGGGTCAGACAATGGAAAGGGTCATGCATTATGTGCATTTGTTATTTCTCCCTCTTCTAGATGGTTACTATATTCAGGTGCTTCACACCATATGACATTTTCTCAGGATTTATTCTCATCTTTTGAGGCTTCACCTAACCCACACATTTTAATGGGGAATAACACTATTATGAATGTATGTGGGAAGGTTTCTATTGACATTTATAATGGTTCATTCCATGATGTACCATGTGTTCCATCCTTATCCTCTAACCTTCTCTCTATCTATCAGATTACTCACAGTGGGACAGGGAAGACAGTTGAGTTCACTCCAGATTCAGTGCACATCAAAGATAGTGTGACAGACAATATTTTTTCTATAGGGATAGTTCATCATGCCACCCTCTTGTACTCCTCTCAATTTGGTCCACCATCTCCATTGTCAGAGAATATCTCTCCTACTTCACGAGTGCCTATTGAGGAGTTGGGTGACCTAAACTTATGTGTTTTTCTTGAGATCAGTGTTGTGGCTTATACATCTCCCCCTCACATTGAGTTTGCATTTGTTTAGCATGATTCCTGTTCAAAATTACCTATTATGGTCGATCCTTGCATCGCGCCACCTACTCCAGTTGTTGAGGGAATATCTGAGGACATTCATCTCCTCCTAGATGACAGATTCATCAAATCTATTGGCCCGCCTTCATTGGAGATTCCATTACATGAGTCTCATGCATTCTCCTTTGAGCATCAGTTAGGCCTTCCAGTTTCACCTCTCATTCAAGGGTTTCCTTATTGTTCCTTACCTTTGTTTCTTCCGCATTGGAGTTCCATTAGTTCGATAATTTTCACAAGGGTTCTATCATTCTAGGGGGCTTTGGTGTCTCATTCCTCTCTCATGGGGGGGGGCTGGTTGTATTTATGGTTTTGAGAGAGTCTCTTCAGCCATTTATTTTTTGCATTTTTCTATCTCTTTTTGGAGAGTGGTTTTTCCCATTGGGTTTTCTCCTTTGTCTCCGATTTACAAAGATTTCCTTGTATTGGGTACCTGATTAGGCCTTGTTGCTGGGACCCATTTCTTGCTTTCATAGTTGTGCTAGGTTAGCTTACCCCCTGAGCTTAGCTTAAGGGGGGGGGGGGTGTTAGAGTAATCATTATTTTTCTTATTAATTAAATCATGTTGATTTAATTAGTTAAGTTGTTTTATTTCTCTTTAGTGCTTAATCTTTCTCTTAGGTGCATTAATCATAAATTATTTATTAATTATTAATGTTCATTAATTCAGAATATATTTTTTATCTTCTCTTTTCAAGTTTCTCTGAGCTTCTGAGTTCTTCTACTTTTTCCTCGTTTCTACTTCCTTCTTGTAATAGGTACTTACATGCAGTGTTCTTGGGTGTTATCAAATCAATGTTTATCAGATCCTTTATTAAAATTATATGATTGCAAAAATTCCATCTATTTAACATGTCTACAATGAAGCTTCTCTTGCCTATTGAAGAAACTAAGTGCTTGATTATCTATGAAGACAATAAATTCTTGAGACAACAAGTAGTGGCATCATTTTCTCAAATATTGAATCATAGCATATGGTTCAAGGTCATAGGTGTTGTATGTTGAATGTGGACCTCTGAATTCAACACAAACACAACATAGTCCTTACACAATCAATGAATTCACAAAGACAAACATGAATTGTTTGTTCTACAAATGCGATTGAAGCGACCTATTGCCTCCTAATTAGATGTGGATGTTGAAGTTTACCCTCAGAATGAGAGACAACAACTTGACCATTGCTAACATGGAGGATTTAAGAGTGCAAGAAAATGAGAACAACCATTATCTATGAGAAATATGCAACTATTCTATGAGAAAATGCTCTTAATCTATGAATTGAGAAATGATTAAGCTACG
>MU227058.1:1514616-1533564 GCA_018584345.1 Thuja plicata
AAGCACTTAGGACTTTAGATTTAAATCAATTAATCATAGGGATTTTAGCTAATAATCATTTAAGAAATTAGGAATTAAATATAATGTCAGATTTATGCAAATTTGGGTTTTCTGCATTTGAAACTCAATCAATTAAAGTTAATCAGGAGAAGAATTTGCCTAATACAATAGGACTTCGAGGATAAGAACATGCACCAAAATTGATTGATTATTAGGTGCCAATTTTGGGGTGTTACAATAGGTGGAGTACTTTTTCCTGGTTTCATTTTGTTTTTCACTAAAGAAAGCAACTGGCCTTCCATCTTGACTAAGGACACCCCCAATAGCCTTGTTACTTGTATCACATTCTACCACAAATACCTTATGAAAATCAGCTAAAAAAAGGACTGGTTGTTCTGCAATTTTCTTCTTTAGGACTTCAAGGGAGTCATTTTCTTTACTAGTCCACACAAAGATACATTTCCTACCACCTTTAATTTTATTTATTATAGGAGCATAAATACCACTGAAATTTCTGATAAATTTTCTATAAAAACTGTATAGACCATAAATTTTTTTTACCTCTAATGCTAAAGTAGGTGGTGGCCAATTAAGGATAGCCTGTACCTTAGTTGGATACATTTTCAAACCGCCTTTGGATATCACAAATCCCAAGAACACTAGTTCTTCCTGCAAAAAAGAACACTTGTCAAGGTTTATCTTCAAACTTTCTTCATGGAGTTTCTTAAGGAACAAATCATTATGATGTAGATGCTCTTCCCTACTGCTACTAAAAATCACTGTATCATCTAGATAGACTACTATAAATTTGTGAAGAAAAGGCTTCAACACTTCATTCATCAAGCACATAAATGTCTTGGGGCATTAGATAAGCCAAAAGGCATGACTACCCATTCAAACAATCCCTCATTACTCTTAAATGTTGACTTCCATTAATCCCACTCTCTAATCCTTATCTGGTGATAACCTCTTTTTAAATCAATCTTGGACAAATACTTATCCCCTCCTAAGAAATCCATAAGGTCCTGCATTCTTGGCATTGGGAATTGATATCTAATAGTGATCCTATTGATTGTCTTATAGTCAATGCACAATCTCCAAGTGCCCTCCTTTTTAGGTGCAAGGAATGGAGGTGCAGACCAAGAACTTATACTCTATCTAATGAATCCTTTCTCCAAGAGGCCTTGTATTTATCTAGTCACTTCTGCCTTTTTTTTATGGTGTAAGCTTATAGGAAGCCTTATTAGGTAAGGTAGCCCCTGGTATTAAGTCAATACAATGACTAATTTCCCTCTTAGGTGGCAGAGATTCATTACTACTGTCTACTATAATGCCCTTGTACTTGTCTAACAAGTCTTCTACCTCCTTAGGACCAACACTCCTTAAGGCCTCTTGACATGGTTTTCCTTTTCTTTGGAAATTCTCCTTAGGTTCAATGACTACAACAACAAATCATGGTGCTTTCTCTTCCTTAATGACTTTTAGGAATTCTTTCTCTCCTACCATGATGACTCTACTAGTTAAGACCTTGTCCTTGGTTTCATCTAACAAAGGTGTCATTGTGAATCTCTCTCCACTCTTGGTCAAAGTGAACACATTACTCTTACCATTATGTTGGTCATTGGTGTCATATTTCCAAGGTTTTCCTAAAAGGATATGGAAAGCATCCATGGCTACAAATCACACATCACCTTATCCTTGTACTCTCCTATTTGAAAATCAACCCAACATTGTTCATTTATTAAAGTTTGTTGTTCTTTACTCAGCCGAGAAACTTTATAAGGAGTGGGGTGTGGTATTATTTTCAATCTAGGTTTATTTACCATATCTAATGAAGCCAAATTCTCAGTTGAGCCAGAGTCTACAATTACCTTGCATACCTTTCCCTTGACTTTGCATGTAGTCTTGAAGATAAAATTTCTTTGAGGATGCTCCTTGATGATTGGCATCAAAAGAGATCTATTGAACATCAGAAATTCACCATTCTCTGGATCATCATGCTTGGAAGAAGTGGTGGTACTTTGGAAATCTTCTTCATGGGTCAATTGTACTCTTCTTTCCCCTTGACTATTTGCACCAACCTTCTCTGGAGACCTAAATGATTGGTGACCTACTTGGTTGCAAGAAAAACATCTCACTGTGAATACATTGGATCCCCTTCCTCAATATCTTCCTTCATTGTTTGATCTCCTACCTCTAAAGGTACCCCTACTTCTTGATTTAATCTCTAACACCTGACTGTTAGGCTCTCCTTGACTTCTAGGGAAGGGTCCTTTGTTCTTGAGCCTACCTCTTCCTCTACTATTTTGTTCCCCTCTTCTCTTTTGCTTCTCTTCAATCTTTAGAGAAATTTGAAAGAACTTATGTATAGACTCCAATGTAACCAAGGTGAGTTCATCTTGTATGCTATATTAAAGACCATTTATATACCTAGTAAGTTTCTTCTTTTCACTTTCATACATCTTTTCCTTAAGAGTTAAAGTATGAAATTCTTGGGTATAGGAACTTACATCTAGGTCTTTTTGTTTTAAGTTTTGTAACTTCTTGTGGAGCATTACCTCATAGTCCTCAGGGATAAACTAATTTTTGATCTTAGTCCTCATCATATTCCATGTAGTGATGGAGTTCTTTCCTTCTTCAATCCTCTCATTTTGGAGGAAATTCCACCAACTCAAAGCTGGTCCTTTCAATCTGGCTTTTTCTATCTTAACCCTCTGGTTTATAGGTACATCTTCACATTCAAAATGACTCTCAAGATCCTTTAGCCAGTCCATGTATTCATCAAGTTATAACTTACCATAGAACATAGGTAGATCCACACTCTCCTTCTTTCCCACCCTTTCTAGGGTTGAAAGGATGGACCTCTAGTCTTTAGGCACATAACCTTGTTCAGGATATATCTCATCCTCCTCTTCTTCTTCATTCTCTCCTCTACATACTTGTCCTTTTAGTTTTTCTAGTTCCCTCTTCATGGTTCTATTCTCCTCTCTGACTTTTCTTCTTTCAGCCATCTGCTCCTTTACTATCTTGGCTAGTTCCACATTAGTTATCCTCAAAGGGATTTCCCTATCTTCCTAGTCTCCTCCAGACATGATGTCTTCTTATTTTCTTCCCAAATAGAGTCTTGGTGGCTCTAATACCACTTGGTGCAGAGTGCAAAAAAAAAAGTGGACTTTAGGCCTACTCTTTCCACAAGTTGGTTAATGTTCCCAACTTCTACAATCCTACAATAGGATGTTTGATCTTATCCAAATGTCTTCAAATATTTGAATCCCTTCCACACAAGGTGATTCCCTCCTGACTTGTTCAACTTCAAGTCATCAAGTTTTAGAGACAGTCTCTCTCTAAACAAGTCCCAAAATGGACTATTGGTTCAACCCAATCTTAGACTCCTTTTGAGGGTTGTAACCTTACAATATACTCCTAAGGAATTACTTTAAAAAATTTCTTAGCTTCTACAAAACACTTAACATGAAAATCTTAGTTTTAGACCTTGATTTTACTAAGTCTCCAAACAGTGTTTCTTCTCTCAACTTAGATAGTGATCATGGGACCAAGCCTATTCAATAATTTTTTTAGGATCCTCCAACATGACCCTTACAAACCCCAAAGTATCAGACACCAACCCTACTCCTGCACCCTCAAATTGTCACAGAGACACTCTAGCCTAATTGATCAGTTTAGACTAGGGCCTGATGGAATGGTTCAAATATGGGAACATAAACTTGAGGAAGATAATTGGTGGTCTTCTATATACTTCAAATAATCAAAAAAATTAAACAACTTGGACCCATAACACTCCTCTACTACTGCTGCATGCAAACTTGTCCTTCACCGTCTAAATACATGAGTGATATTGAGTCTAGGGCATCAACACAAAAGCACCCGATGAACTCCCACACACTTGAGACTTTGGATTATTAATTTACATTGCCTTAACTTGTATTTCACCAAGAGAGATTTAATTCCAATGGTGAAAATACAAGTTAGGGCCACATCTTCATTGCAAACCCCAATTATTGAGGGTTTCAGATATGTGGTGATAAAAATCTCTCTAAGTTGCACAAATCAATACCAAATTAACTCAAATTAATTGAAAAATAAATTATATTCATCCTAAAACATGGAAATATCAATTTATCTGAAGATTCAATCCATACACGACTGTACAATGCAGAAATGCTCAAAAAACTATGGTTTTTTCATTAAATTTTGCTCCAAAATGTGTTTTTTCAGAACCTCCCAATATGAAAAGATTCCTACATCCTAAATGCATCTTCTTAGGTGATGCAACCAATTCAAATATGGTTGTGACCATTGGAAACAAAAATGCAACTTCTCGAGCAACTTTTTGAAAAGTTGCTTGAGCAACTTATACAAGATTGACAATATTTTGTCAATTGTTAACAACAATGTGATTTTTGCATCCCAATAAGTTGGGAATGACCCAAGACACCTAGGAATGATGAAACATATCCAAATTATACCTTAGATATCTCTTTTCAATCTTTAAGACATAAATCATAAAAAACTCCTAAAGCATGTCCAGTGAACTAAGGAATCCTTTGATTTATACATGCACCAGAAGATCCTTGTCCACACAAGATGGACCAAACACACATAGTAGGATAGTTCAAAGACTTATCTATTATTAAAAATTAAAACCAAAACATCAAAATATGACAGATGACTTAGGTTCCCTACACCATTATGAATGCTTGGATGACTGGAGTAATGAAATAAACCAAATCAACATCCAAAAAATTTGAAATGCTTGTTGTTAACATTGTTCATACATTGTAGCAACACTATTCATGATACAGTAATGACACTATTCATGACACTGTAGTCGCACTATTCATGACACTATAGCAACACTATTGATACCACCTTCAATCTGCATCATATCTTCTTTATTTGAACCAAAAATTTACATTAAGTGCAATGGTGAATTTAGAGGTAAATCCACCTCTCAAGGAAGGAATGGGTTTCTGTTCAAACCTTCTTGGTTCCAAGATATTTCATCCTTAGAAAAATCTAGTCATCAATTTCTAGCAACAATGGAGAAATAGCTTCAATAAAATAATCTCATAACATGCTCTTCAATGAAGACTAAGTTCATTTATAAAGAATTCCCAATCTCCAAGTGAACCTCCACGCTCAATGTGGGATAAATCATCCTTTATTTTTTTAATTCCTTCTTATGAAGTAGCTTCTTGAACAAGATAGAGAGCTTTATTAAATAAAATGACTTTATATTGTCATTTTACAAAGTCACTTTATGAAAACAACTTAAATACTATTTAACCCCCTTTAAGTCATCATATCATAAAGTCATTTAATATAATAAATATTATTAAAGTTAAACTTGATTTAACTTTAATAATTTAACTTAAATCATTAATTTATGATAATTGCCAATGTCAACTCAAGGGGAATCATCTATCCACTTTCCAAATATAGCTATTATGCCAAGAGTTTGCCTCGGTAATTTAATATAAATAATAAGTATGAGAAAAACATCCAAATGACTTACTAGAAATAGTAAGTGTGAATCAAAGTGTCTTAAATGATCTCCAGAAGGCTCACCACAAATAAAACTTGGACACCAAGCTGAATAATACTGAAGTAAGCACTAAAATGTGGGTACATTACACTATATGCCTGTATACTTATCATTTCTTCCTTCCTTCCATTCTTCCCCTAGATATTGCATTTCTATTTCCATTTTGCATAGTTTTCTTCCACTCAAGAAAAAGAATCCTTGCACCCATTTAGCACTCGAGCCTCCTTGAGCCTATTGGATCATATTACTTCCAATGTGTGAGAGCATTTAGGCGTGATATTCCTACTTTGATCATCCATCCTAGCGAATACCCTCACGCCTATTTTCTTTCATTACAATTTATACATCATGTTGTGAAACCCCATAAGTATTTATAGGATGTTTAACACAATCCAAGCTAATGAAATGCAATATGAAAAATCAAGGTTGAGGAAGGATAAATAATATAATAGAAGAGCACCAGGTGCTTGAACCTTTTGTCTCTTTAGAACTTATTCAAGTATCTTTGAGCATCAAAACATCTAAATGTAATGAAAAGGAAAAAAAATTATTAGGAATGGTCTCTCAAGCTTGCTCATAATGTTAAAAATATAAAAAATGTACAAGTTTTGACCTATAGAAAAATTGAAATATTTGGTACAGGTTGTTTTAATCTGAAATAAATTTATATTTGTTTGACATTAGTGCTCAAATATTTAACATAGATAATTTTTTTTAACTTTACAATTTAAAAGAAAAAGGGCTAAATCAATTTCTTTTACAAAAAGTTACAATCTCTAGAACTTGGATCTCCTGTGTTATAAATACAAAGAAATTCATACATAAAAGTCTTCTAAAAGGGAGTTACACTTGTTGAACAATTTTTGACATGCTATGATTGTCAATTTGTTTTGAATGAGGATAATAAAATAAAAGTGGGGTGTCCAAGTATACAAATGGATTATGATGAACTTATGACAAATGAAAGATGTAGAAGTTGAAAAAAGTTATTTTAGACATCATTCTTTTATCATTTTATTCACTAGTATTAATCATTATATTATTATTTATTGTCATTATGGAAACATTTAAAATATCCATCTTTAATTTAATAAATATTTTATTTTTTGTTCCTTAATAATATCTATACAACTAGAGAATTGCCCTCCCATAACCACATGGGGATTTCTAAAACTATAGGGATTTCTAAAACTATATTGTCATTGACCAAATATCAATTTTTGCAATGAATATTGAGTGGTTTTGTAAAAACAATAATCAAAATTACTTGGAACAATAGCCATTGCTTGAAAGAAGCTGTTGAGAAAAATAGTTTGATTTCGAAGGCTTAAACCACCCAAGATTTCACTTCAACACTAGGCCCCATTTGGTTGAGGAGTGGAATTGGATTTTGATGCCCAAAACCAGGTTTGGGTTTAAATCCATCATTTGGTTCGCCAAAGCGCAATTCCAGTTTTAGACTGAAAATTTGATTTTGGCTAAAAAATGAGTGACACCATCTTCCCACCCAATAGGTGGAATTAGATTTCTAATGCTGGTTTTTTGTTTTTTTGAACCTAATTTTATAATTTTGTCAGGTCCATGGGGATTGTGATACACGGATTGCATCTGCAGATGAGTAAAGATGTCCCGCGGCTCTGTAGAATTAGATCCGGGATAATAAGGTGAAAGCTCATCGAAGGCATTTTTTTATTGAGTTTGATTCCGAGTGGCTGTGGAAGAGGAAGCCATGTCCATGTCCAGTGAATTAAACTGAACCGAACAGAGGAGATAAAAGAGGGGTTTCACTTGGTAAATGAAAAAAACAAACTGATACCATTTTGACGCCAATGAGCATTGAAAGGGCAGCCGCACCTTGCTTTGAAGAGAACAAAAAATTATTTAACAAATAAAACAATTAAAAATTCCATCCAAGATGGAGGTATCTGGAAATGAAATTGATAAAACAAAAACAAAAGTTTGGTCTTGGATGAAAAACCTCGCTCACTCCGTGATTGTCCTACATTATTATTATTATTAACAAAGAAACATTTAGGGGAAAAGCTATCGTTGAAAGATGTTGTGAACTTTATATCATGTTGAAGGGGTAATGCATCCCATGCCAAACATCTTTACCAGCATTGTCACAGGGTGGACATGTCCAATTTTAAAAATATATGTATCTTGCGACTTTACATAGGCAACAAAGGTAATAGTTGAATAGAAATTACTACTTATACCTGGGTGAACTATGTTACCACCAAGCTCCTTCCTTTTTGGCTCTTCATTTCCATCCACTACCTACTTTGCAACCAAACGCAGAAGATGGATTAACGCATTCATCTTCCGGGTCAACCAAATGGTCCAAACTATATCCGAAAGATACAAAACCAGAATTTCAAAACCCTCTTTTGAGATAATCAGATTCTGAGTCCAATTCCAATTCCCCAACCAAACGGGCCCTACAGATTAAAAAAATCATGAAATGGAATTTAACATAGATAACACTTCGATGATTAGCAATTAATTCTATCACTCTACCTCCGACATAAAACTTCGCACCTATAATGAATGTGGATAGTGACGAAAAGAAAAGCTTATAAATTTAAATAGTTGGGTGCATTGATTATTATAAAGTTAGATTGTTTTTCTACATTATAATAAAAATAATGTTTATAATGTAGAAAAATTGTAAGTTATATTAACATATAGATATCCTAATTTAAAATATTTATTTATATATTAGATTTATAAGCATGTTAATTACAATGTAATAGACGTTTATTAATAGTGATAAAAAAATAATATTTTAAATATGAACAATTATATTATTGGCTATAATATATTGGTTGTTTATTTAAATAACATATATTTTTTTTATAGGTATAAATACTTAGCTATCAATTATAATGTACTAGTTGTTTATTGGTACCAATGAAAAAAAATACTTACAAATATAAATAATCAGTCCATTAACTAACTATAATGTACTATTTGTCTTATATATAGTAGTTGTTGTTGTGTGTTTTTAAATCTGGATTGCGCAAGGTTCATATGTTAATTTTAAATAGGTATCATTACTATAAATTGTTGATTGCAAATATACTGAATTTTATTAGCAATGATATAAAAATATTTATACATATAAACATTTAACACTAGTTGTTTATTGGGAGTGAGAGAAAAATGCTAATAAATATAAGTAGTTGGTATATATTTTATTATGCATTGGTATTTTAATAGTGGTGATTGAATAGAATGACTATTAATATAAATAGTTGGTACGTTGGCTACAATTCACTAGTTTTTATTGGTGATGATATATAAATTTAAAAAAATATATAAATAGGACGTGCACTGACTATAAAAGTTGGTGCAATAGAAAAAACTCATTAAATATAATGGACTAAATGTTTAGTATTAGGACATAAAAAAAATAGTTATAAATATTAACATTTGGTGTTTTGACTACAATGTACTATTTTTTACTATCCACATAAAATAATAGTTATAAATGTAAGTAATTGGTGCATTGACTACTTATTTTCTTTACTAGTGATGAAAAATAAAAATACCTATCAAAATTAATAGCAAGTACAATTACTATAAAGTTGTATTTTTTTACTTGCAATGATGGAAAATAACATTCATAAATATAACTTGTTGGTTCATTGACTACAATATATTGTTTAATTATTTTTAGTGATAAAAATAATGGTTATTAATATAAAGAGTTAGTGCATTGAATGTAATGCACTAATTTTTTTAGTAGTGGTGACACAAAGGAATGGATATAAATATAAATATGAAGTGATTGGTGGGCTAACTATAAGTGTAATGCCTCACCCAGGAACCCTTGCAAATAAGGGTTAAATATGAACTGAATAATTTTTATTTTTTGATATAAGAGAATACATAATGTATCAAGTGCACCAGATAACCGCAACCTAAGCACGTTACAACATGCTAGAGATGTCATGACGATCACTAAATGATCATATGCAAGCGGAAGACTTACAACTCTCCCAAAGGTTCCCAAGCAACCTAAACTCGAGTGTGAATGAATAAGCACGTTCACCCCATCTTGTGAGAGTTTCAAACACCTCAACAAACTCCATAGATAATGACCAGACCATCATCAACAATTTCCCATCGAGAGAACCACAACGCCCTCGTGGCAAAACAAGGCAAGAATCTGACATCGAGAAGAAAGGGAAAAGATTCACCAATGAATACCAATCTGATTTTTTATGAATGGGACAGTCTCTACTCCAAAAAAGGGTATCTAGAACTATAATTAAGTTTCTAAGAAAATGTACAGAAGTATCCTCTGTCCCTGAAACGACAGGATCCGACGGGAAACAATCTTTCTTTGAAACAATGTTTTACTTACCAAAAATGACCTTTCCTCCCAGAAAAGACCTTTTACTTACTAGAAATGATGTTTTATCCCAGAAATGACATTTTAAACACCGGAAATGATGCTTTACTCGAAAAAGATAGTAGGACCTTGCGGAGGCCATAACTTTTGCATATGGTGTCCAATTGACTCTGCTCAAAATGCGTCAGAAAGGTAATGACAAGATCTACGACAATATATAACTAAAACCATCCTAGGAAATCAATTTTTTTGTCTCCATCAACTTGAATCAAGTGCAATCTAAAATCAGGTGATTGTTGTTGCCAAAACTTGCAACGCACAATCTCCTCAGTCTAACGAATGGAAAGGCTTGCTAACACAAACATAGGACATGAAATATAAGTTATCTCCACACCGAGGAGTACTATATACATGCACATTAAGGGTATGGACACTCGATTGAAAAACAATAACATAAATGTAAAGCATGAACATAATATGTCGAAACTAGAAGATCAAGTAAGAACATGAAATATGTAAATGACAAGGAGGGATAGAAAAGAGCACATCATGCTCAAGAACTCCATCACTAAAATTAGTCCACCATATATACACCAATCCCAAACAGTGGTAAATTTTAGCAATGCCACCCTACCACATGGTACCCACAGGCCCAACCCACCATGATCATGGAGATAGCATCCCAACCACACACAAGCTAAGAACTCACACCAAAAAAGGATACACTCACAACAATCAGATGCATAAAATCATGGAACAATATAGAGATCCAATGCAAGGATGCAACACAAGTAGGTCATAGGCACTACTCAAGCTAGATAGGGTACGATGTTGAGACTCAAGAATGGAGTGTCATCACATGGCTCTTACATGCCAATGTGGAATCCATCAATCCTTTTAATAACAAGGAAGATCTACTGAGCCATATCAACATCCATAGATGGAAAGACTATGTTGTACCATACCAACATCCTCTAACAATGGCAAGGTACCATTCCATATCAACGTCCACAGATGACAAGGCAATACATACCATATCAACATCCTCAGACAGTAATGTAGTCACATTTAGTCTTATATTCAGTTTTATTTTCCCATTTAATGTTTAAGGTTATGAATTATTAAAATAAATCAACCAAGGGATACCCTAGGACCACCTTGTGTCCCAGCCCACCTTGGTGAGCCACTTCATCCCATTACTCCACACCTACCAGTCAAACCCAACAATGCATAAAAGACTCCAAATCTAAAGAAAAGAGGGAGGTAAAAGAAATAAAGCACATGGCTCTATTAGCCTCAACCAAGAGAATGGGTTCCAAAGTAATCCTATCATGGTACACAAAGATCTTGTGATGTGGTCTCAAACACCATCATCATCCATTCCAATTTGATCCAAATCAAGCATGGATAACAAATTCCCAAAATGGAGAGATAAACACAAGTGCTCACAACACACTCAAGGATCTGGTGATGTGGTCTCAAACACCAACATCACGCATTCCACAAAAAGGGAAAAGACAATCGCAAGTGCCCATGATACACTCAACTGGGCACTTGGACAGGAGTATAGATTCATTCATAAATCTAAAATCAACAATATAAAACTAGAGAATAGTTGGTAACCTAGAGAACAACACACTCTAATGTTTGAATCAAACCAAATAAAATAAATAATAAAAATTGGGTGACACACAAAATGAGGCAACCCCAAAATTTACCAGAAATCAAACTTCTCAGAAAGCTACAAAACAAAATCCCATCTTCCCTAAGGAACCCAACAACACACCAAACAAATAAAATTTTAGTTTCGGATAACCATGGAAAAATGACTAGCATAATGACATTAAAACTAATTATGGAAACCTCAGTTGCTTGTAGTGAGTCAACTGAGCATCTAAAAACTACCAGATTATGGGGGAGTACTAACTTTCAGCCTACGAAGAAAAAGAAAACAAGAAACATCTTGAATAGTTGAGAAATGAATTAAATAACAGAGGCCCTACCTCGCAGCCGGAGGAGAAACGTGAAAGGACAAGGAATAAAATAAATTTCAAAATGAATCCAAAAGTCATTCCACTGAAATGACGGTATTTATGACATGATTCCAATGAGCTGCTACCCACCAAGATCTGACGATCCAGTCAGTCACAATGAACAAAAGAATAAATTTCTCCAATCAAGTTTGGAGCAAAATCCAAATTTTAAATAAAACCCAAAAGGGAGAAGTGAGGAAAAGAACTCACTTTTCAACATATAAAGCACTTTTGAAAAGTGACTTTTAAAATAGGTTATTTAAATATTAAAATAACCTACTCACCTTTTGCCCCAACATAAAACAATCGATTCCAGATAATTGAAACCCAACTATGGCCAAATAGCCAGTAAATAAAATAAATATTAAATTCCCCAAAGCATTAAAAAATCCCCATTTAATTAAATCTCACCTGCGACAACTGCGGGAACTCTAAATGCTCAGACACATCACTGGTCTCTCACAATGCATATGCAATCCATATTTACTAACACATTTTGGAGGGATAATATAAAAATTACAAGAACATTGTCCATATAGGGATGAAATTAGCTCAATATGAAAGGTCGATAATACTATCTCATGTGCCACTAATGGGGATATAGGTACACACTCAACTCCTAAAACTTAGGATGAATATACCTGGTACCTATTCATTAAACATGCAAACATAAAGTGTACCTACTCATAATAGAATATCCAAAGTACAACATGAAATAATCAAACAACTAAGGAGAATGACATCATCGTGTGGACCTCACAAAGGGGGTAACTATGACTTCGTCTCACTTCATACAAACACATGAAGCATAATATATATCTATTGCATGAGAGAATAGTGCACATTAATTCATTTAAATAACCATTGTATTAACATTATATATTTCATTTAAATATAAGAATTAAATAATCAATCATGACAACATGAGCATATATCAATGGAAGGAATTACTAAAATATCCCACAACATATAAGATACAATATAACATGAATACATAATATTCATCATAACATATTACCCCAATATCCTCTAATGAAAAATATCCCAAATATAATTATAAGGCATCATCCTGTAGATACAATCAAAATATTACTTAACATCATAAACCTCATAAGTCATATATCCATCAAAACCACAATAGTAATCTCGGAATGGACACAAGAATCAACTATATAGGGTGCATCTCAGAATATCGTATAAAAGCATAGCATGGGGATAGCCACCACATCATAAGGTCATCTCAACTAATCACATAGGAGCAGTAGTACACATACATAACCAAAGAAAGGCATATCAAATCAGGTACACAACCCGTCAAAGCACCATGGTTCACACAACCAGATATAAAGCCTAAAAGACTACCGATGCCGTAACATAAGTCATCACCCCAAAGGTGCAGACCACTCATGAGTCTTACATGATCACACAATAAGCATGAACATCAAATTCATATCCATCAAGATGGAATGCAAAACACAAACGCGAGAGGCACTACATAATGTGCTAATTATTTACTAATAGTGATAAATTAGAATGCTTGCAAACATAAATAATCAATATATTGACTACATTCATGTGGTTGTTTAATATTAGTGGTAGAAATAAAATGTAATAACTATAGAGAATTGGTGCATTGATTAGGAAATATTTATCACTCTAGTTGCACATTTAACAATATTTGATAATTATTATAAAGATAAATAGTTTATATAGGAGAGCTCGTGATAGGGTTGGGTCCCATTTATAGATCTATTGGTTGTATTCCAGGTTTTGGTTTCTTTCCCTCAGCCTTGTGGTTTACCCTCTCAATTCTTTGTTTAATTCAGAATTCCCTCAGTTTTCATCCCTTTTCACTGTCAAAGTTTTAGGTTGTCAAGTCTAAACTTGTGAGAATATCCCAAAGGCTTGAAACCCTAGCTCTTATTCATTGTTCAAATTTGAAAAGAAACCTTTAGGTCTTCTTCGCTTATGTTTCTCAATTACCTTTTTGTTTCACTTAAGTCCTGAGTGGCATTCTAATAACTTAGTCACATAACCTAAAATGGCACATTCCTTTTATTCCCAGACTTAGCGATTAGCCTTTGTATCGCATGGTCGCGGGATCATTAAATAGGCCTGCAATATATCAAGGGGTCCACAGACAGGTCAGGAGGTCTCAAGAAGTTTTCAACGGCCAAGGGTTTATTACGAGACATTACGATTTATTTGTGTCATGCAATCGCTAAATGAGTCTGAGGTTAAGTGTGATATACAAGCTTTAGTCGCGTAGTCTCCATAAAAGATGCCAGTTAAGTCAAAACTTTCGAGACTATGCGACTAACCTTTTGCGGTTTGGGATAGAGCACAGTTGGTTTGTCGCCAGATAACTTAGCTTTTAATCATGATAAGACATGTGTCAAGAGGTAAGTGGACTTCAAAGAGTGATCACTTGATCGCTTAAAGGTAAAAGTTTATTCAGCGACTACGAGACTGACTAGGAGTTTCTGTTTGTCGCAAAGTCTCAGAAGATTTTTAAGGGTATGAGTAAATAAGTGATGATTAAGTGACAACCATCAGATAAAGTCATTAAAAGATCCTACGATAGTCACCAAGTCTGAGAATAAAAGAGCCTAAGGAGAAAAGTCCTCATGACCCAGCAGCTAAGGGTATGTCGCGAGGTTGTCAGATAAAGTAAAGGGCAAGATCCCTTGTTGTGTTGTCTCAAGAAGTTTTGGCACTCAGCATTTGTATTTTGTGATCTGGCGACTAAGGGTAGTCACGCAGTCTAGCAAAGGAAAGATGGAATTTGGAAACTAAGAGATAACCGAGAAGGTCAACAATGATAGTTAGTCACATAGTCTCAGAAAAGAATGTGGGTTAGTGATAACCATTGGCGACTTTGATTTCCTCATTATCGCATGATCACCAAATGATGACTGTGGTTAGCAAAGGTAAGGAAAGTAGTGCAGTCGCTATGTCTCTAGAGAAATCACGGGTTAAGGATTAGGTTTAGTGACAGAGAAATTATATGCAGTCGCGTGGTCGCTTGATACCAAATTTTGTGAAAAGGCGGCAGTATCAAATATGTCAGTATGAATCATTCATCGACCAATCAGAGGTTGAGATTTTGATTACTGTGCAGAAAAGGGTAGCTGAGATGTATGACAGTTGGCCAATCCTAGGAAGACATGTCAGCTCATTTGAATTTTACAAGGTTTTGCTGAGGATTTAGTTTTATGAATTTGATTTTCCTGTCACGCTCAGGAAACTACAGCTAGGTTTTCAATCATGTTCACAGTATGTTGAATTAAAGACAGAATTGATGTTCTGAAAATCATGAGCTGTGTACTTCGAATGGTTACTATAAGGAGTTGATGGTCTATTCATTTGCATTCACTTTGCTTTCAGAATTCCAAAACATGAAGAGCTAAGTTGTCTGACAGAGTAAAAATTCAGAGAATTGCAGGGTTTTCTGTTGTTTAAAAGTTCATTGTTTCCAGAGAATTGTGCACAGGGCAGTCTATGAATCTCAGTGATAGATTTGTTTCACTATCAGTAAAGAAAAGGGAGATTCAAGCACTATAAACATGAGTAGAGTGGTCAGTGTAGCCTTGACCAGTGGTGAAAGTGAGAAGGTGGAAGACGAGGCCAAGGGAAAAGTAAATTTTTCAAATGAATTCCTCAGACTGCTTCCTGGTTTGACTCAGAACAAAAGAGAAAATGCAAATGTGCTCATTGATGATTATCAAGATGTTCAAGATGTTGTTACTCTAGGAACAACAAGTTTTTCTCTTTTTAATTATTTTTATAAGAATTCTGATAAGGCTATTCCAGTGTCAAACCCTTGGACCTGTGGTTTAGCCAGATTAATTGTTCCTGATGTCTTCGTAGATGTAGACTTGTTTCTAGACCTGGCTATTCATTATGATGTTTTGTCCAAGACAATAAAAAGGAATGATGGCACTGCCCTATTGATATTGAACATAAATTCATTCATGCAAGCCTTTGGCTTATATAGCACCATGTCTACCAGAATTGACATGACAAAGCAACAACAAAGATATACTTTGAAACCTGGTATTGCTAGAGGCCAGTTGTTGAAACATATGCTGAAAAAAGTGAGAAAGTATTTAGATCCTATCTCTGGGACCAGCCCATATTATTACAAGGATTTACACTTCTACATCAAGTATGCTGCCTATGCCCTATGTAGAGTGCTAGGGATAGATGGTGATGTAGAGAAGATTAGTGCAGGAATTTTGATGATGGTGTTGGACCTACAAGAGGTCCACTCTAATACTAGTTATGATTATATTCAGCATATCATTGATGAAATGCATGAGGGTTTCATTGCAACACAGAAGAAGATGAAAGACCCAAAGGAGAAGGAGCCCAAGTTCTTATACTACTCCATTCTCATGCATCTCCTATTGCATTTCAATTTTGTAATTATGGATGTTGATAATTTGGCTCCTTAGAGGTTCTACCAAGCAGGACCAAATCCTATCCAATTTTGGGTAAGTGTTTGGAATTACATGTCTAGGGACTATGATTATTGTGCTTTTCAAAATTGGATTGTGTATCCAATAGTAAAAATTTTGGGGATTAGTAGAACAGGAATCCCACTGAAGGTTATACAACTGCTTAGGCCATGTGAATACATAGATATGTAGGGTGGAAAGCATAATTGGGGTGATTTCTTCTTGGAAGAGAATTACACAATCATTATGGTATATGGGTGTATTTACCCACCTCATCTCTTACCATATTATGTACCAGCAAGAGTGGCTACAATGGAGTTTATATGGCAGCTATTGTTGACAGACAATGAGCATTTTGCACCACACAAGAAGGGGACTTTGACCCCTAGGAAATTTAAAATTTTTAACTTCACAATTGGAAAAGGTGCTATTGATGTAGTGGGTAAGTGGTTGGAAGGATACAGAATGGGGGTAGCCCCTTATAGATATATTGACCCAAAAGGCTTTATGGCAGGGGTAAGAAGATTGTATACTCCTACAATCCCCAATACTAATGTCCATTGTGAATGCATAGAGGAAGATGCAACAAGGAACATCTTGGATGAAGATGATATTCAAACAAGAAGACTAAGGATTCAAGAGTTGTTAAATCTTGAGAGGCAAATAAAGAGAAATGGGATGGCTTTTGGGGGTTTTTACCCTAATCTCCCATATTTTGACAGGATTAAAGCCATCATAGACAACTATTATGTGCTCATAGAACAACTTGATACTGTTCTTAACAAAAAAGGTGCCCAAGGACCTTATCATTTAGAGTCTGAATATAACAGTAGTAGTGACAGTGATTATGCACGTCCTACTAGGTATGCTCCACCACAGTAAGATATTGTTGAAGTGCCATAGCTACAAGGAATAGAGGGCCACATTGTGGATTTAACAATAGTGACACAACCAGATGATGTGGAAGAACCTACTGCAAAGAGACAAAAATTGGAATTAGGTCAGCCTTCAACTGAAGGGAAAAATAAGAAGAAAGATAAGGCTAAGGCCTTAGTACCTAGAAATAGGTTATATGATCATAACCTAAGGAAAGCAATTAGGGAGGGCAAGAAACAATAGCCTAATTTAGATGATGAGGTTGAATTGCCTCTTAAGGCTTGTGTTGATGAAAGATCGATTCATCAACAAGAATTTTTGAATGATGATAACTTTGTGAAAACTGAGGAGTTCAAAGACTTCCTAAGATGGTATAAGAAAGAGAAAATAAGAGCTCAACTAACATTTGATGGCAAGGAGACCATAACTAACGAGGCATTGGTGGCTTTGCAAACTTATGATCCTAAAAATGAGGATATCTCACCAGAGGATGCCAGGAAATTGGTACGAGGAAGTGAAATACTATTGGCTGAGGGATGGGATTTAGCATCCACCTTCATAATTGACCAAATAAGAAAATAGCCAGACCTTAAGATGGCTAGTGAAGTTTAGATGGGTGATGTAATAAAAGGATTTGGGTATAGCCCAATGTCTCAGGCCTTTGCAATGTGGAGCCTGTGCCCAAAAGATCAAAAGCCCCAAGTGATGAATATTCAGGAGAATATGGTGGGTAGTCAAATTGTGTGGACAATGAAAAATATAGGGGATTTGGAGATATTCCAAATTATGACACACTGGGCTCACTTGAATGAAGACAAAACTAAACAATTGTCTGATAAGTGTAGCACATTGGTAGAAGAGACTAGTGCATTGGCAAAAGATAGAGAATTATGTCGATTGCAACTATACCAACAGGATCAGATGATAAAGAAACTGATGAAAGAATTGGAAGAGAAACCTGAGGTGATATATGTACCTATGCAACCACAGCCCCTACAAATTGAAGACAAAGAAAAGTATGAAGAGGTGGTTGAGGAAAAATTTGAGGAAGAGAAAGGAAATGCAATTGCTTTAAGAGCATTGAAAGGTGTGTTACAACATAGAATTGAAATTCTAAAAGATAAAACTGATGTTGTACTCAATGCCTACAACAAATTGCCAGCTTTGCATACAGAGGTGATGGGGTATTTGGCTATCCTAAACCCCTATTTTACTCGGTGGTCTACTAGGGTGCAATTATTTGAGAAGCTAGCATCTTTGCAAGCCTTGAGATCAGATTTGCCAAAAATAGTGACAGAAGTTGAAGATGAGATCAAAAGAGTTAATTAACATTGCTCTCTCATTCTTTAAGGGAAAATTGAACCAAATTGAGGTAAAATTAAGCCTCTTTTATGATAATTTTAACAGATTTATACCTTCCTTAAGGGGAGATGATGATCAAGTAAAGGACTTAGATGCCTAGAGGGGTGAGTTTGACAGCAAAATTCCTAGTGATGAGGCATTTATTTTAGGAATAGATATAGATGTAGAAGGGTTCAATAAGATATTGGACAAAGCTTTCAAGGCAGAAACTGACATCAACAAGTTTCTAGTAGATGTCAAGAATATCACTGATGCAAGATGGGACAGACAAAAGGTCCAAATACAGAGTAC